>JAXIVJ010000997.1:35000-157500 GCA_036785665.1 Chirona hameri
CACGTTCCAGAGAGTTCAAGCGGTTCTCTGGGGGTCGGGGATTGGCTGGCGGTCGCCCAACGACTCAACGAGAGGCAAACCAGACGAGCGTGTGTCACACACCCGGACAACAACACCGCATCAGACGGCGTTCCATCGGAGACGACGACGCGCGGAAAACTGTCACTGGAGCTGTTAAATGTTCAGTCCCTTCTTCCAAAATTACCGGACATTCGCACTGATGTTTCCCTTCGGTCTCCAGAAATGCTATGTTTTACTGAGACCAATCTGAAGTCAACGACGCCAGACCGATTTATTACAATTCCAGGGTATCGCCTTTTTCGGCTGGACAGAAAAACAGGACGTAAAAAATCTGGAGGAGGGGTCGCAATATTTGTGAAGGAACATTTATCCGCCAATATAATTAAAGTGAAAACGACTGGATCAGACTCTCATGTAGAGGCGCTCTTGGTCAAGGTGAAAATTGACAAAAAGAAAGCAGCCACTTTGGCTTGTGTCTATCGACCACCTTCATCAAACCACGCTCAAATTCAAGCGGATTTCAACGATTTAGAGGAACAAATCCAACAAATAATTACGGCCTCTTCATCTCACCGTATCATTTTAGCGGGTGATCTGAATTCAGACCCTCAAACAAATCCAGCAGCAAATGAAAGGCTTCGGGAATTAGAAAGGTACGGGCTGAACTGTGTAGTACGCGAACCTACCTTTTATCGTGACCGTACGCGCTCATTACTTGATGCTGTGCTGATGTCTGATTCGTTGTGTAACGACCAATCACTAACAATGTGTTCTGTCCAAAAATGTGATTACGCGAGTCACCACCGTCGCGTATGTGTGGGAGTAACGGTGCCCCGAGCCAGACAAAGGGCGCAGTACAGGACGGGCCGGAGATGGCGAACATTCGATAATGGTGCGTTTTTGACTGATGTAAGGAACATTGGATGGCACTCTGTTGTAAAACAAAATGAAACATGTCAACAGCAGTGGGAGGCTTTTTCAAATACGCTTAACGAAATGTTAGACTTCCATGCTCCTATCAGAAAATTTAGAGTTCACAACCCCCGTCCCCCACCGGTTTCGAATGAAACCCTCAATCTGATGAAGCAGCGCAAACGATATAAAGAAACAAACGATCCAGCGTATCAGGAAATCAACACATTAACTAAACGGGCGATTCGCAAAGACTGTCGGGCAGATATAGTCCGCGTCCACAACTCAACATCCTCGTCATTGTTTCAGAAATTAAAATATGTAATTGCACCTAAACGTGGATACACAAAGCAACCGCAAAATTTAACACCAGATGACCTGAACGATTACTTTACAGCAGTAGGTACACACACTAGAGACGAGGTGGTTGCCGACTTCGACCGTTCGGGCCGAGAGAAGCTTTTTACTCGACTACCTAGGGTCAACGCTGGGTCAATGAGGCTCACACCAGTCACGTTGACTGAACTAAGGTGTGCTTTATTTTCACTACCCAACAAAGACTCTTCAATAGAAGGCGACGTCCCAATCCAAATTTTAAAACTGACATTTGATGCAATTGGACGCTACCTTTTACGTATCATTAACACTAGCTTTGTCTCTGAAACCGTGCCCTCTGCCTGGAAAAGGGCGACCGTCATTCCTCTATTTAAAAGAGACGATCCATCTAAAGCATCAAATTTTAGACCTATCACGAAAGTTCCTGGTATATGCAAAGTAGTAGAAAGGTTAGCACAAAAACAGTTGACAAGCTACCTCCAGAGCCAAAATCTATTGAGCGAAGATCAACATGGTTTTTTGCCGCAACATTCGACATGTACCGCCCTATTGACAATGACTGACGAAATTCTCAGGGGCATGGATCGATCCCAAATTTCCATATTGGTTCTCATTGATTTGAGTCGCTGCTTCGATGTTATTGATCACAAAACGCTCATTAATAAATTAGAATTGTTGCAAATTTCATCAGGCTGGTTTAAAAGCTACCTACACGGACACGTACAACGGGTTAAAGTAGGGGAAAGTTTTTCAAAGCCACTTCCTATCACAATTGGGACTTTCCAGGGTACTTGTCTCGGCCCATTACTGTACAACATTGCTAGCAACGATCTCGCATGCCACATTCCAGCTAAAATCAATGGCTTCAAGGTCACATCGGTGCGTTATGCCGATGACACACAGCTCGCTGTCACAGGCCCTCGAGATCAAATTGGGGAACTACAAAGGAGCATGGAAGAGTTGCTAGTAACGATGTCAACGTGGTTCCAACAACATGGCATGAAGGTTAATGCGGCAAAAACTGAATTTATTTTGTGTGGAGACAGGAGGCAGTTAAAGCGTATTGCGCAGCCCCCATTATTTTATTTTATGGGAGAGCAAATTCAATGTTCCAACAAAGTCAAAAATTTAGGAGTGGTGATGGATGAAACATTGTCATGGGAATATCATATAAAAAACATCACTGATCGCTGCTTTGGAATTTTGATCGGATTAAGCCATGTAAAGCATGCCTTGCCCGCTGAAGTGTTGCCGCGCATTGTCGATTGTCTGGTGCTATCACATGTGAGATACTGTGTACAAGTGTATGGCAGTGCCAGTGTGACGTCTCTTAAGAACATCCAAAAAATCTTAAATTTTGCCGCACGAGTCATATCAGGACGCAGGAAATACGACCACATCTCTGATGTATTGCGTGAATTAGGTTGGCTAAATGCGTTAGATTTAGTAAAATACTCTGACTTGTGCATGTTGCATAAGGTTATAACTAGAGCGAAACCTTCGTCGTTGGCGTCGCGCATCCAGTTCAACTACGAAATACTGGAGCGTGATACCCGACAATCGAAACATCTAGCCTTGCCTCGACCTAGAAACAATCACGGAAAGCGCACATTCTTGTATAGGGCTAGCCATTCATACAATGCGCATATTTAATCTCAGTGTGTTCTGAATGCAGTGTCGCCCATTAGATTTTACACTTGCTCAATAATTGTACGATGTCGGCAAAACAGGGCAAACTGTTTTAGCTCACTTTTTACTGTTTTAGCTCGCTCATTTTTATGTTCATGTATGGAAGACCGAAGAATAACCCTGTCGTGTGGAACGGCCTGTTTACGTTAATACATACATACATACACCTCGCAGCAGCCGTCCGGAGTGGAAAACAGGTCTGAGAGGCTCTGAAGCGTCGCATTTTAGTGCGTTTGCACAATTTTGCCAGACAAAATGCCTTTCACAACTGTCAGAAGCAAAAATGTTCAAAAAAGTTGTCAGTGCGAGTGTGTCTTTCTTCTGAAATGGCGTTGAGTGCCGGTTGGAGATGTGTTTGTGTGATGTCCAGCTGACGACGTTTGATATCTGGTTGGTGACGTGTGATGTCTGGCTGGTTGGTGATGTGAGATGTCTGAGTGGTGATGTGCGACAGCTCCGGTGTCTGGCTGGTTGGTGATGTGAGATGTCTGAGTGGTGATGTGCGACAGCTCCGGTGTCTGGTTGGTTGGTGATGTGAGATATCTGAGTGGTGATGTGCGACAGCTCCGGTGTCTGGCTGGTTGGTGATGTGAGATGTCTGAGTGGTGATGTGCGACAGCTCCGGTGTCTGGCTGGTTGGTGATGTGAGATGTCTGAGTGGTGATGTGCGACAGCTCCGGTGTCTGGCTGGTTGGTGATGTGAGATGTCTGAGTGGTGATGTGCGACAGCTCCGGTGTGGGGGGGGAGGGTACTGGCGGTGTGGACGTCAGGTCGGTCACCTTGAGGTGGCAGTGGGCCCGCGCCCCTCCTCAGACCGGCCGTATTTGGAGTCGGCCGGGCCGGCTCCGATTGAAATCGGCCTCCCTTCTCCAGCGCGGCTCCGCGCCGTTTTGGTCACGCAAAACCGGCTGCGCGCCGTCACAGCAACGCCCACGTTTGTCTCGTCTGTCTGTCTGTCTGTCACGTTGGACTCTCACGTATGGAAATTTCCGGTCCCTGTGCGACGCATCTACAACGGCGCGCTGACAGTATCTGCGTTCTTCTCTTAAGTTGATGGTGATCCGTGTAAAACAAAAACAAGAGGCTGTTGATTTTGTAGGTAAATCAACGACACATCAGCATTTTATGTAACAAAAAAGGAAATGTTCGGGATCTAGTGTAAGAATGCATACAGAAACTTAGTAAGACCATGTTGGTGATGTGAGATGTGGGGTGCTGTGGGGTGGTGCAGTGTTTTATGGCGCTCATGGCGGTTAACCAGTGGCGTCGCCACAAAATGTTGAGTGGGATGCCACCCAGGGGTTGGGGGGGGGGGGGGCAGCTAGGGTGTGGCCTGTGGGGTGACCAGCCCCATAGGGCTAATGTTAAAATCCTGCGAATCTGGGGGGCCAGACTCCGGCCGGAGCGATCCTGGGGGCAGCCCCCCCCCCCCCTCCCGGTGGCGACGCCCCTGCGGTTAACAGAGTGCACAATCGATCTTTAACTAGGCACTGACGCTGCACCAAAAGCCTTGGTGATGTCATTAACTCACCACTTACACCGGCTCTCATCCGTGGATTACAACTTTCACCACGACACTACTGGCTTCAAACCTAAACACACCCTGGCTTCAAGCCTAAACACACCAGCTTGTTATTCTGTTGCATAACATAGTTTATGGTCCCATCAGAAGCTCGGATGGTGTTGGCCAATTCCCCCGACTAACCGAAGCTGATGTTAGTGACGCATATGCCTCTGGTTGACGTAAGTGGCGCGGTAGTTCCGATTGGCAGGCCGCCCCCATGTTACTGCCCTGTTCGGGCGCTGCAGTCTCCCCTGGCACGAGTCGCGTCGGCCACCAATGACCAGAAGGCCCCCCCAAGGGAGCCCCATACTCCCCCCCCCCCGCCCTGCCCACCCCACCACCGCCCCACCGCCGCTCTGACAGTCGACAGGAGGTATGTGACGTCGGGACAGGTCAGGTCAAGGTGACTGTCTGCCTGACCTGAGTGACCCGACCTACCCGACAGAACGAAGCGGCGAAGAAGCGCTACTCGTCCCGACATACCCGACAGAGCGAAGCGGCAAAGAAGCGCTGCTCGTCCCGACATACCCGACAGAGCGAAGCGGCAAAGAAGCGCTGCTCGTCCCGACCTACCCGACAGAACGAAGCGGCGAAGAAGCGCTGCTCGTCCCGACATACCCAACAGAGCGAAGCGGCGAAGAAGCGCTGCTCGTCCCGACATACCCGACAGAGCGAAGCGGCAAAGAAGCGCTGCTCGTCCCGACCTACCCGACAGAACGAAGCGGCGAAGAAGCGCTGCTCGTCCCGACATACCCGACAGAACGAAGCGGCAAAGAAGCGCTGCTCGTCCCGACCTACCCGACAGAGCGAAGCGGCGAAGAAGCGCTGCTCGTCCCGACATACCCGACAGAACGAAGCGGCAAAGAAGCGCTGCTCGTCCCGACATACCCGACAGAGCGAAGCGGCAAAGAAGCGCTGCTCGTCCCGACATACCCGACAGAGCGAAGCGGCAAAGAAGCGCTGCTCGTCCCGACATACCCGACAGAACGAAGCGGCGAAGAAGCGCTGCTCGTCCCGACCTACCCGACAGAGCGAAGCGACAAAGAAGCGGTGCTCGTCCCGACCTACCCGACAGAACGAAGCGGCGAAGAAGCGCTGCTCGTCCCGACATACCCAACAGAGCGAAGCGGCGAAGAAGCGCTGATATTGCCTGCACGGGCGCAGCGTCAGCAAAAACGGCTCATTTATCAGTGTGGTCATGAGTTTTCTGCAGACGCAGTGGCTAGTCCGGACACTCAGTGTAAGGAGTATATGCCCTCATGGGAGGCACTCCTGCAGACGCAGTGGCTAGTCCGGACACTCAGTATAGGGAGCCTATGCCCTCATGGGAGCCACTCCTGCAGACGCAGTGGCTAGTCCGGACACTCAGTGTAAGGAGTCTATGCCCTCATGGGAGCCACTCCTGCAGACGCAGTGGCTAGTCCGGACACTCAGTATAGGGAGCCTATGCCCTCATGGGAGCCACTCCTGCAGACGCAGTGGCTAGTCCGGACACTCAGTGTAGGGAGCCTATGCCCTCATGGGAGCCACTCCTGCAGACGCAGTGGCTAGTCGGGACACTCAGTGTAGGAGCCTATGCCCTCATGGGAGCCACTCCTGCAGACGCAGTGGCTAGTCCGGACACTCAGTGTAGGGAGCCTATGCCCTCATGGGAGCCACTCCTGCAGACGCAGTGGCTAGTCCGGACACTCAGTATAGGGAGTCTATGCCCTCATGGGAGCCACTCCTGCAGACGCAGTGGCTAGTCCGGACACTCAGTGTAAGGAGTATATGCCCTCATGGGAGCCACTCCTGCAGACGCAGTGGCTAGTCCGGACACTCAGTATAGGGAGTCTATGCCCTCATGGGAGCCACTCCTGCAGACGCAGTGGCTAGTCCGGACACTCAGTATAGGGAGTCTATGCCCTCATGGGAGCCACTCCTGCAGACGCAGTGGCTAGTCCGGACACTCAGTATAGGGAGTCTATGCCCTCATGGGAGCCACTCCTGCAGACGCAGTGGCTAGTCCGGACACTCAGTATAGGGAGTCTATGCCCTCATGGGAGCCACTCCTGCAGACGCAGTGGCTAGTCCGGACACTCAGTATAGGGAGCCTATGCCCTCATGGGAGCCACTCCTGCAGACGCAGTGGCTAGTCCGGACACTCAGTATAGGGAGCCTATGCCCTCATGGGAGCCACTCCTGCAGACGCAGTGGCTAGTCGGGACACTCAGTGTAGGAAGCCTATGCCCTCATGGGAGCCACTCCTCCAGACGCAGTGGCTAGTCCGGACACTCAGTGTAGGGAGTCTATGCCCTCATGGGAGCCACTCCTGCAGACGCAGTGGCTAGTCGGGACACTCAGTGTAGGGAGCCTATGCCCTCATGGGAGCCACTCCTCCAGACGCAGTGGCTAGTCGGGACACTCAGTGTAGGGAGCCTATGCCCTCATGGGAGCCACTCCTGCAGACGCAGTGGCTAGTCCGGACACTCAGTATAGGGAGCCTATGCCCTCATGGGAGCCACTCCTGCAGACGCAGTGGCTAGTCCGGAGACTCAGTGTAGGGAGCATGTGCCCTCATGGGAGCCACTCCTGCAGACGCAGTGGCTAGTCCGGACACTCAGTGTAAGGAGTATATGCCCTCATGGGAGCCACTCCTGCAGACGCAGTGGCTAGTCCGGACACTCAGTATAGGGAGCCTATGCCCTCATGGGAGCCACTCCTGCAGACGCAGTGGCTAGTCCGGACACTCAGTATAGGGAGCCTATGCCCTCATGGGAGCCACTCCTGCAGACGCAGTGGCTAGTCCGGACACTCAGTGTAAGGAGTATATGCCCTCATGGGAGGCACTCCTGCAGACGCAGTGGCTAGTCCGGACACTCAGTATAGGGAGCCTATGCCCTCATGGGAGCCACTCCTGCAGACGCAGTGGCTAGTCCGGACACTCAGTATAGGGAGCCTATGCCCTCATGGGAGCCACTCCTGCAGACGCAGTGGCTAGTCGGGACACTCAGTGTAGGGAGCCTATGCCCTCATGGGAGCCACTCCTGCAGACGCAGTGGCTAGTCGGGACACTCAGTGTAAGGAGTCTATGCCCTCATGGGAGCCACTCCTGCAGACGCAGTGGCTAGTCCGGACACTCAGTATAGGGAGCCTATGCCCTCATGGGAGCCACTCCTGCAGACGCAGTGGCTAGTCCGGACACTCAGTGTAGGGAGTCTATGCCCTCATGGGAGCCACTCCTGCAAACGCAGTGGCTAGTCGGGACACTCAGTGTAGGGAGCCTATGCCCTCATGGGAGCCACTCCTGCAGACGCAGTGGCTAGTCGGGACACTCAGTGTAGGGAGCCTATGCCCTCATGGGAGCCACTCCTGCAGACGCAGTGGCTAGTCCGGACACTCAGTATAGGGAGCCTATGCCCTCATGGGAGCCACTCCTGCAGACGCAGTGGCTAGTCCGGAGACTCAGTGTAGGAAGCCTATGCCCTCATGGGAGCCACTCCTGCAGACGCAGTGGCTAGTCCGGACACTCAGTGTAAGGAGTCTATGCCCTCATGGGAGGCACTCCTGCAGACGCAGTGGCTAGTCCGGACACTCAGTGTAGGGAGTCTATGCCCTCATGGGAGCCACTCCTGCAGACGCAGTGGCTAGTCGGGACACTCAGTGTAAGGAGTCTATGCCCTCATGGGAGCCACTCCTGCAGACGCAGTGGCTAGTCCGGACACTCAGTATAGGGAGTCTATGCCCTCATGAGAGCCACTCCTCCAGACGCAGTGGCTAGTCCGGAGACTCAGTGTAGGGAGTCTATGCCCTCATGGGAGCCACTCCTGCAGACGCAGTGGCTAGTCCGGACACTCAGTATAGGGAGCCTATCCCCTCATGGGAGCCACTCCTGCAGACGCAGTGGCTAGTCGGGACACTCAGTGTAAGGAGTCTATGCCCTCATGGGAGCCACTCCTCCAGACGCAGTGGCTAGTCGGGACACTCAGTGTAGGGAGTCTATGCCCTCATGGGAGCCACTCCTGCAGACGCAGTGGCTAGTCGGGACACTCAGTGTAGGGAGTCTATGCCCTCATGGGAGCCACTCCTGCAGACGCAGTGGCTAGTCCGGACACTCAGTATAGGGAGCCTATGCCCTCATGGGAGCCACTCCTGCAGACGCAGTGGCTAGTCGGGACACTCAGTGTAGGGAGTCTATGCCCTCATGGGAGCCACTCCTGCAGACGCAGTGGCTAGTCCGGACACTCAGTGTAGGGAGTCTATGCCCTCATGGGAGCCACTCCTGCAGACGCAGTGGCTAGTCCGGACACTCAGTATAGGGAGCCTATGCCCTCATGGGAGCCACTCCTGCAGACGCAGTGGCTAGTCCGGACACTCAGTGTAAGGAGCCTATGCCCTCATGGGAGCCACTCCTGCAGACGCAGTGGCTAGTCCGGAGACTCAGTGTAGGGAGCCTGTGCCCTCATGGGAGCCACTCCTGCAGACGCAGTGGCTAGTCGGGACACTCAGTGTAAGGAGTATATGCCCTCATGGGAGCCACTCCTGCAGACGCAGTGGCTAGTCCGGAGACTCAGTGTGGGGAGCCTATGCCCTCATGGGAGCCACTCCTGCAGACGCAGTGGCTAGTCCGGACACTCAGTATAGGGAGCCTATGCCCTCATGGGAGCCACTCCTGCAGACGCAGTGGCTAGTCCGGAGACTCAGTGTAGGGAGCCTGTGCCCTCATGGGAGCCACTCATACGGCTGGATGGAAAGGAAGGCTGATGAGACTGGCTTATCGTGATGATCGGTTCGGTAACTCTGTAAGTCAGTATCGACTGCTGACACGGGATTATTAGAACCATCTCTCCAATATCAAACACAGACATGGGCCATGCCCCCAGGTGTTTTTACTATTGAATGCGGATTGTGGCAACGGACAATGCGCTATAACACTTAGGCGCATTGCAACTTGTTGCTCCTTACTTCTTCACATGTAAGTTTTTTCCGTTGATCAAAGTATCAGAGCACCGTGAAAATAGCCAAAGATCCTATGGATCTTACGGATCCTGGGATCCGTAGGATGCTAGGATCCGTATGAGCCATAGGATCTTTGGCTATTTTCACGGTGCTCTGATACTTTGATCAACGGGAAAAGGAGTAAGTAAGGAGCAATACGTTGCAATGCGCCTTAGTGCCATAGCGCATTCTCCGTTGTCACAATCTGCCTACAATGGTAACACGCCTGGGGGCATGGCCCATGTCTGATCAAACGGTTACATATGATTTCAAACAAGTAGTTTTATCATCAATTTAAGATATAGTGCTAAGGTCACTTAATGTAATAAGGTCACTTATCAATTTAGGGTATAGTGAACTTGCTAGCTCAACGCCAAACGTGAAGATGCAGAACTATTATAGGTATGCTCCATGAAGTCCCAACCAAGAGGCGGGAGGTAGAGCTGAAGTGTAGTTTACCCCGCGGTCGCTAAAAACTCAATGGGATCGCCAGACAAGGTCTGAATAGACCACAATGGAAATACAATCTGCACCGCCACTGGACGATTTTCTAACAAGTTATAGTGAAAAATCACAGTCTCTTCGGATTCAACGCCAAAATTAGCCCATGACACATGAGAAAGGCAAATTATATTTCAAAAATCATCATTAACTGTTATCATTACCTATGGTGATCATGTACCATTACCTCTATCATTACCTATGGTGACATCACGATAAGCAGGAAACTCACCTCGCATATTATTGGCGCTAACTCAAGCTCTTCAACCACTCGGCACGCGCACACGACTAGGTCAATGCTATGCTTTATCACGACATGCCCCTCAAAGTCATTGCCAAGAAGGACCTATCAATGCTGTAGCACTGCCTCAGTCGCTTCGCTCCGACTCCCTCCACCGTCAAATGCTAATCACAGCACACAAAGTCATGTCACGTGACGAGGCTCGGTCAGACTACGTTTACAGTGTCCGGCGACACGTGACTGCACTGCCGTCATCTGTCCGGTCTCAGAGGCTATCTCCAGCTGAAAGTCAAATCAGTTCCACAAACCCAGCCAGGACAGAGCCGCGGAGTGGTGGGCGGATGGTCGGGGAATACCGAGTACCAGCGTGTTCCTCTATAAGGGGACGGAGATGGAAGAAGCTGGTTTTCTGCTAATAATGGGTTGAGATATGCCCAAGAGTTGCGTATAACCTGCCCTGCCCAATAGGGTAAATGGGTGTAATTACGACATGCTAAGACTTCAGCGTGGTGCTGTGAGTTAACCCTGAGGCCTACTCATATGAAGAGGGGCTGAAATGCATCTTCAGACCATTGTGCGTCTAACTGAATCACTCAAATTTAACCGAATGCTGTCAAAGTGTGTCAAATTTTCGCTTGCAATGTGCATGTCAGATGTGCGTGATTGTACACCGATGTACCTAATCCCGCACTCCGAATGACCTTAATAACGCACTGATGGAAATGAAGCTCATAACAGCTGGATTTTATTATAACACGAACAAGTCTGCAATCGGTGCAAATCGTCATCGTCACAGGTATGTTGTGCATGACTTGCTTATCCAATCCAAATGACTAATGAGTATCAATGAGCGTAAAGTTGAGTTGTCCGTCCTGTTGAGTTTCTGGCCTCGCGCGTAGTTCAGCTTCTCTGACTGACTGATTATAATCGTAGGGTTTCTTTTCATGTAACCCTCGCCTTCCAGCGGATCTGTTGAATCGCGAGACGATCCCGTTCTTTTCAGCGAACTCGTACGCTAGTAGTTTGACCTCGTCCAGCGTCAGACCATATCCTAATCACGCCAGCCTCTTGGGCCTGTTGGTGAGCTCGGTCTCTTCGCTTGCCGTGAAGACAGGGGCGACCTCTTGTCTCTCGAATTTGCCGCTGGAGATGATCTCTGAGAGTGCTGATGGGTATGTTGAATGTTTGTATCGTGCCGCGAAGACTGAGCCGTCCCTCCCTCACTGCCTCCACCGCCTTCAGCAGACCCTCCTGTGTTCATTTTCTGTCCGGCATAATTACCTGGGTGAGAGATAAAATAATTGTACTCTATACCTAAACTCGCGAGTTTTGCAGGTCCGTTTATGTACTATTTCTATGGAATGCAGCGTACATTCCGGGTTACACAGGTCTGGCTGCCAACTTTTTTTTTAGTGCGTGCGCATTTATGAACGAAGGCACATAAATGCGCACACTTGACAAAAAACAAATTTAATGGAATTTTTTTGATGAGCTGGGACAACAGATGGCAGCTTCCGGAACATTATGTGCAATCCACGCCTAGTAATCAGGGGACCATTTCCCCAAACAGTATGTGAATCCATGTCAAACCAAATGCAAACAACACGCTTGCGAATTACATTGGTCATTTGTTTAACATGCGAAATCAAACATAGGTCAACAAAATCGACCATAACTCACCAGATAATGCCCGCAGCACCCGCCTGGTGCGCCGCAGTCTTCAGAAAGAACGACGCTTCGAGTTTCCGCTTTATTGGTAGCACATATAAATTGGTAGCACATGTCATAGGCAACAATATAAAGGTATTTTTGTGATGCATGTGCGCGATTAAAAGCCGGGCGTAATTCCAGCCGTTTACCCTACTTGGCAGAGTACTGATGTCGGTGTTGATGCTCGCTTGATAGTCAAACGTTGCAATTTATGTCGCTGTAGCGGGATTATTTCCCAGGGTTTTATATACAGGCCAAAATAGACAGCAGTTTCTGACTGCACTTTTAAAATTCTTGTAAAATACATTTTACAAGAACGTCACGACGGACTGTGGGTACACTACCTAACGCCATGCCCCCCCCCCCCCCAAAAAAAAAAACTGAAATCGGCACAAAATTGACACATTTCCTGATATAGAAGACAATCTAAGCAACTTTTACTAAGGGAAGTTTTTAAAATCAGCTAACAATGCATAAGCAAGCGAAATCCGATGAGTTTTCAGAATTGTGTGATATTTTTTTTGGAATTTGCCCCCCTCCCCAACCACCCGTGCCACCCCCCCCCCCCCCCCACCCCAAAAAGACACCGTTCTGGATCCGCCAATGCCTTGTCAACCGATGTTTAATTGATTGTCAACATTGAATTTATCCCTGTATAGTATGTCATCATATGTTGGTTGTTTTACCGTGTTTTTCGACAGGTAACGTAGGCACGTGATGTTGCTGACGACGATGACTATCGCCTGTAATAGATAGGTACACCATATGTGTACCCGTGTGGTCGGTAGCATTCAGGCTTATCACTGGGTTTGACGTTCGTCAATGTGTATTTGATGTTCATGGCGTCAACTTGACGTCTGCTGATATATTACGGACATATCAGGAGCATGGCTGATGCAGCGATGTTTGCAGACTGCGGCATATACAAATAATAATATGGTAATCCATTCAAATTGGATATATCGCCGGCAATATTGCAAGCATTATTCACCACGGAAACTGAGACAAACCAAGCTTGAATAGCTGATATTGCTCTTATATCAGGATTAGATTCATCGAGCCATATCTTTTCCTGAAAATATAGTTCATATTATTAATACACAATGCCAGTTTGACTGAACCGTTCTTCGCCGAACTCATATTGTTCCAGACATCTGTATTGCAACTGCATAATACAATTCGAGTGTTTGACCTTGTGTGTCAGCCGGTGGTCGCCATGGTAACCACCTGCGCGGTGCGTCTCAGAGGCTGACAATTCGAGTGTTTGACGTTGTGTGCAGCAGCAGGTGGTCGCCATGGTGACCACCTGCGCGGGTGCGTCTCAGAGGCTGACAATTCGAGTGTTTGACGTTGTGTGCAGCAGCAGGTGGTCGCCATGGTGACCACCTGCACGGTGCGTCTCAGAGACCGACAAGTGATGGATCTCCCCCCGCATTGGCCATGTTTGACATCAGAGACAGTCATTTTTCAATCCCGAGATGTGTCGTCAGCCTATCAAATACAATTAATTATCGAGTTTGTTTTGATGTGTCCAATCCTACCTGTCAACGTTAATCCCTCCGAGTGACTCCATGTTTCATTATGTAATCAAGGATGTAACGATGTAGTCCTGTCTAGTGTCTAGGTATAGCAATATGTGCGAAAATTGCTGGAAATCAATGCGAAATCGTAAAGGTTTATGTGAAATTTGAACATATTTTTGACTCATGAAAATGATTAACATTACAGAACTTTACACCATACATTTTTATGCTGCCATAAATGTAAGTCTAACTCCTGTCCATCGCTTCTCTCATTTCATTGCGTCGTCTTTCATGTATTACGAGGCATAGACCATAGACGGATACAATCACAACGCTCCGTACCACCAAAAAGAAGCCGACAACATGAACACCAACGTCTGATACTGACATGTCTAATGTCTATGCCGCATTTCACAACAGCTTGTTTGCCTGACCAAGCCACCACGAATGCACCGGTTGCAAGAGATCGCATCAGCCTTCGCCACCCAGCCACCTGGCGAGCCTGTCTGGCCCATGTCTGGAGAGAGACGTACGGAATGACTCGGGAAGCTGCAGTGACTCGGGACGCTGCAGTGACTCGGGACGCTACAGTGACTCGGGACGCTGCAGTGACTCGGACACTGCAGTGACTCGGGACGCTGCAGTGACTCGGGACGATGCAGTGACTCGGGACACTGCAGTGACTCGGGACGCCGCTGCAGTGACTCGGGACACTGCAGTGACTCGGGACGCTGCAGTGACTCGGGACGCTACAGTGACTCGGGACGATGCAGTGACTCGGGACGCTGCAGTGACTCGGGACGCTGCAGTGACTCGGGACGCTACAGTGACTCGGGACGCTGCAGTGACTCGGGACACTGCAGTGACTCGGGACGCTGCAGTGACTCGGGACGATGCAGTGACTCGGGACACTGCAGTGACTCGGGACGCCGCTGCAGTGACTCGGGACGCTGCAGTGACTCGGGATGCCGCTGCAGTGACTCGGGACACTGCAGTGACTCGGGACGCTGCAGTGACTCGGGACGCTGCAGTGACTCGGGACGCTGCAGTGACTCGGGACGCTACAGTGACTCGGGACGCTGCAGTGACTCGGGACGCTGCAGTGACTCGGGACGCTACAGTGACTCGGGACGCCGCTGCAGTGACTCGGGACACTGCAGTGACTCGGGACACTGCAGTGACTCGGGACACTGCAGTGACTCGGGACACTGCAGTGACTCGGGACGCCGCTGCAGTGACTCGGGACGCTGCAGTGACTCGGGACGCTGCAGTGACTCGGGACGCTGCAGTGACTCGGGACGCTACAGTGACTCGGGACACTGCAGTGACTCGGGACGCTACAGTGACTCGGGACACTGCAGTGACTCGGGACGCCGCTGCAGTGACTCGGGACGCTGCAGTGGCTCGGGACGCTGCAGTGACTCGGGACGCTGCAGTGACTCGGGACGCTACAGTGACTCGGGACACTGCAGTGACTCGGGACGCTACAGTGATTCGGGACGCTGCAGTGACTCGGGATGCCGCTGCAGTGACTCGGGACGCTGCAGTGACTCGGGACGCTGCAGTGACTCGGGACGCTGCAGTGACTCGGGACGCTACAGTGACTCGGGACACTGCAGTGACTCGGGACGATGCAGTGACTCGGGACACTGCAGTGACTCGGGACGCCGCTGCAGTGACTCGGGACACTGCAGTGACTCGGGACACTGCAGTGACTCGGGACGCTACAGTGACTCGGGACACTGCAGTGACTCGGGACGATGCAGTGACTCGGGACACTGCAGTGACTCGGGACGCCGCTGCAGTGACTCGGGACACTGCAGTGACTCGGGACGCTGCAGTGACTCGGGACGCTACAGTGACTCGGGACGCTGCAGTGACTCGGGACACTGCAGTGACTCGGGACGCTGCAGTGACTCGGGACGCTGCAGTGACTCGGGACGCTGCAGTGACTCGGGACGCCGCTGCAGTGACTCGGGACGCTGCAGTGACTCGGGACACTGCAGTGACTCGGGACGCTGCAGTGACTCGGGACGATGCAGTGACTCGGGACGCTGCAGTGACTCGGGACGCCGCTGCAGTGACTCGGGACGCTGCAGTGACTCGGGACGCTACAGTGACTCGGGACGCTGCAGTGACTCGGGACGCTGCAGTGACTCGGGACGCTGCAGTGACTCGGGACGCCGCAGTGACTCGGGACGCTGCAGTGACTCGGGACGCTGCAGTGACTCGGGACGCTGCAGTGACTCGGGACGCCGCAGTGACTCGGGACGCTGCAGTGACTCGGGACGCCGCTGCAGTGACTCGGGACGCTACAGTGACTCGGGACGCTACAGTGACTCGGGACGCTGCAGTGACTCGGGACGCTACAGTGACTCGGGACGCTACAGTGACTCGGGACGCTGCAGTGACTCGGGACGCTGCAGTGACTCGGGACGCTGCAGTGACTCGGGACGCCGCTGCAGTGACTCGGGACGCTACAGTGACTCGGGACGCCGCTGCAGTGACTCGGGACGCTACAGTGACTCGGGACGCTGCAGTGACTCGGGACGCTGCAGTGACTCGGGACGCTACAGTGACTCGGGACGCTACAGTGACTCGGGACGCCGCTGCAGTGACTCGGGACACTGCAGTGACTCGGGACACTGCAGTGACAGGTTCGCATTGCCGCATCACGGCCACGAGTGCCACTTATTCGGTGGTCAGCTGTCGGCCGGCCAATGGTAGGCATGCAGCGCAGGGCAGACACGTGACGTGCGCTGTCGCCAGCCAAGGCCGTGGCTGACACGGCTCTGGCACGGCGCTGACATAGCTCTAACACAGCTCTGACACAGCTCTAACACAGCTCTAACACAGCTCTAACACAGCTCTAACACAGCTCTAACACAGCTCTAACACAGCTCTAACACAGCTCTAACACAGCTGTAACACAGCTCTAACACAGCTCTAACACAGCTCTAACACAGCTCTAATACGGCTCCAATACGGCTCCAACACGGCTCCAACACGGCTCCAACACGTCTCTAACACGTCTATAACACAGCTCTAACACAGCTCTAACACGGCTCTAATACGGCTCCAATACGGCTCCAACACGGCTCCAACACGGCTCCAACACGTCTCTAACACGTCTCTAACACAGCTCTAACACAGCTGTAACACAGCTCTAGCACAGCTCTAACACAGCTCTAACACGGCTCCAACACGGCTCCAACACGGCTCTAACACAGCTCTAACACAGCTCTAACACGTCTCTAACACGGTTCTAACACGGCTCTAACACAGCTCTTGCACAGCTCTAACACGGCTCTAACACAGCTAATACAGCTCTAACACAGCTCTAACACAGCTCTAACACAGCTCTAACATGACTCTAACACAGCTAATACAGCTCTAACACAGCTCTAACACAGCTCTATCACGGCTCTAACAGAGCTCTATCACGGCTCTAACAGAGCTCTAACACGGCTCCAACACGGCTCCAACACGGCTCCAACACGTCTCTAACACGTCTCTAACACGTCTCTAACACGGCTCTAACAGAGCTCTAACACGGCTCTAACACAGCTCTAACACATCTATAACACAGCTCTAACACAGCTCTAACACGGCTCTAACACAGCTCTAACACGGCTCTAACACAGCTCTAACACAGCTCCTCTGACACACATATCGTGCCTACCGCTACACCCGCCGCTTGCGTCATCAGCTAATGTGTGTCGTGTTTTGTTCGCATCATCACGCTGTCCGGTTTTTCAGCTAATTGTGTGAATGGCAAAGACAGGCGTGATAAGTACTCATGACGGGTCTAGGCGGTTAACAGTGAAAAACGAGCACTAGCAGACACAAACAAATTGTAAGAACACGAGTTTACCACCAATGACCATAGTGGCATGTACTATATGCCGTTCGTTTAATCCTGACCGTTCACTTTTCTACTGCCCCTTATTCGGCAAGTAGGTGATCAGTGTGCACATTATGCATAGCGATAAAGCAAGTATGTACATCATGTAAGCATAGCTCATAACTCGATTAGATTGTGCACTATATAAGCTGGTGGCATTCCCCGTGAACAAAACATATAAAAACCACTGTCTAGCGTCGCCTATTGTCCATAGACTGCAGGAATTACCTACACAAGCCCGCTACAATATGCTGATGGCTCGAGGCCGACTGTCCAGCGTCTGTTAGCTGCACAGCTGGAGAGCGGGAAATCCCTCGGAAAATCACGATCTCCTGTCATCTATCCCTTCAATCGGACCCTGCCACTGATGTAAATGATCCTTAGCTCAATCCTGATGCGACATAAATCCAAGGCAACTCAATAACTAGGTACATAACTAATATAGGAGGCGAAGCTGACAGCACCAAAGAACGTACTTCTTTCTCAGACACGTAGCCAAGGGGGGGGGGGCGCCCCCCCCCCCCCACCTGAGGCCAGGAGGGCCCTTTTCGGCGCGCTGCGCGCGCCGAAAAGGGCCAACGAGACCGCGCGAAACGCGATATCATGGGCTCTTTACCACGCGAAGCATGGTCTTTAGAGAGTTTAGAGCACTTCAGAGGCCCTTTGGGCCACCATGGCCCTCTCTGAAAGACCCGAGGGCCCCTTATACGTTCAAAATAGCCCTGCACTTGTCAGAGGGGCCCCTGGCCAGGCCAGAAGGGCCCCTGAGCGGGTCAGAGGCCCCCTGAACACGTCGAATGGGCCCCTAGCCAGCACAGAGAGGCCCCTGGACAGGTCGAGAGGTCCGTGACCATGTCGGCAGGGCGACAAAGCGGCCAGCGCAGTCCCTTGCCAGACCATAAGGGCCCCTGAGCAGGTTGGAGGGCCCCTGGCCAGACCAGAGGGCCCCTGGAAAGTTACAAGGGCCCTTCCTGTGCAGGTCAGAGGGGCCCCTGACCAGACCAACAGGGCCCCTAGGTGGGTCAGAAGGGCCCCTGAACGTACCGAATGGCCCCTAGTCAGCACGGAGGGGCCCCAGGGCAGGTCGGAGGTCCCTCGAAGCATGTCGCAAGGCGACAAGGCAGCCAGCGCAGTCCCTTGCCAAGTCGGAAGGGCCCCTTAGGAGGCTGGAGGACCCCTGGAGAAACCAGAGGGCTCCTGGAAAGTTAAAAGGGCCCCTGTGCAGATCGGAGGGGCCCCTGACCAGACCAAAGGGACCCCTGGGTGGGTAAGAAGGGCCCCTGAACATTCCGAATTGGCCCCTAGCCAGCACGGAGGGGCCCAGGGCAGATCGGAGGGCCCCTTGAGCATGTCGGCAGGGCGACAAAGCAGCCAGCGCAGTCCGACCAGAAGAGTCGCTGGGCAGATCGGAGGGGCTCCTGGGCAAATCAGAGGGGCCTCTGGCTAGACCGAAAGGGTCCCTGGGGCGGTCGGAAGGGCCCTTGAACATGCCGGATGAGTTCCTAGCCAGACTGGAGGGGCCCCTGGGCAGGTTGGAGGGCCCCCTGAGCATGTCGGCAGGGGGACAAAGCAACCAGTGCAGCCCCTGGCCAGGTCGGAAGGACCTCTGAACAGGCCGAATGGGCCCCTTGACACACAAAGGGGGCTTTTTGGAAGGTCAGAGGAGTCCCTGGTCAGACCAGAAGGGCCAACAACACGTAGAGATCCTAGATGAAGATTAAATACAAAGAGGACTTCCTCTACGATAAAAATATTAAAAGCGGAGCGTTCGGGTATATTGTAACACCCTTCGTCAGGGTGTTACAATATACCCGAAAGCGTTGATTTTGTTTTCTTGTAGAGTAAGCCCTCTTTGTATTATATATATATATATATATATATATATATATATATATATATATATATATATATATATATATATATATATATATATATATATATATATATATATATATATATATATATATATATATATATATATATATATATATATATATATATATATATATATATATATATATATATATATAATTATATATATATATATATATATATATATATATATATATATATATATATATATATATATATATATATATATATATATATATATATATTATATATATATATATATACATATATATATATATATATATATATATATATATATATATATATATATATATATATATATATATATATATATATATATATATATATATATATATATATATATATATATATATATATATATATATATATATATATATATATATATATATATATATATATATATATATATATATATATATATATATATATATATATATATATATATATATATATATATATATATATATATATATATATATATATAATATATATATATATATATATATATATATATATATATATATATATATATATATATATATATATATATATATATATATATATATATATATATATATATATATATATATATATATATATATATATATATATACATATATATATATATATATATATATATATATATATATATATAATATATATATATATATAATATATATATATATATATATATATATATATATATATATATATATATATATATATATATATATATATATATATATATTATATATATATATATATATATATATATATATATATATTATATATATATATATATATATATATATATATATATATATATATATATATATATATATATATATATATATATATATATATATATATATATATATATATATATATATATATATATATATATATATATATATATATATATATATATATATATATATATATATATATATATATATATATATATATATATCACCCACTCCACATCATGTCTTTTCGCTTCGCGGATCCCAGATGAATTCCTGAACAGGTCGGAAGGGCGTTGAAAAGGTCGGACGGGCCCCTAGACGATCTGAAGGGACCCTGGGCCTTTCAACAGTAAGAATGCAGTTGTCCAGGGAATAAAACTCAAAATTTTTGCACCGCTACGCGGCGCAATTTAACTATAAATTAAATTATATGCGGGTTAGAAAAAAACGGCCCGTTTCTCGGCGCATTTGTGTTATGTTGCTACTTCCCTATATAGTTGGGCAAAAATAGTTCACTTGATTACTTTTTTTACCGTACCTTTAAACGCACAATATAGCATTTTTAGAGGTCCGCACCATACGCAATGCGACGCATTGATGAGAAAGCATATCCAGGGCATAAGAATCAAAATTTTCGCGCCGCTCCGCGGCGCAATTTGTTTAAGAGTTCCAGGTCTTGATCTGAAAAATATTCCAAGTTGATATAGCTGACTCCAAATTGGTGTCGCTGGTTCCAAACTTGATATGGCATTATGCTAACTCCAGCTTCTAAAAGTAGGTATGGCCCATGCCATACCTGTCATACTGCATTTTCCATCCTTGTAACGTGCCTTTTCATCCGTTTTGTTTGGCCCTTTCAACGCTTGGGAAGGGGGCCCTTTCAATGCTCGGGAAGGGGCCCTTTCGAGGCCCCCCGGTCGCCCCGGACGAAATCCTGGCTACGTGCCTGTTCTTTCTTCGAGTTTTGCACGCTCAAACATTTTGGTACAGGCTACAGCGAAACGGGACCTTCGAGTAAGCAACCGAAATCACGCCGTCTTTGTAGTGCCCTTTATTGGTTGGAGCATGCAGTGCTGCTAGTGTTGCTTGCCTGTTCCGCCGGCCTTACGCCATTACGTATGCAGTAAAGTACTGGCGATTATTCGGTGAATGGGGCCGCAACGCGCCCACTGCACCAAGACTGGCGCGCTGCATGTGAATCAAATGATGTTGCAAGATCCGGTAAGGATATATCACGATCCGACATCGATCTGCTGCTACCACTGCAGATTATAACTGTTGACCAGCACCTAGCCTAGCAGTCCCGCAGGGCTCCATGTTATAAATGGTGTAGCGGTCCATACACTTTGCAACAGAATCCGCCTTCTGACCTCATCGTGGCCAAATCTCCATGCATGTTTCTTTTTCCTGCTGGTGTACCCAATCGTTCGATTTGAAGGTTTGTATTATCTCCGATTTTCCCTTACTGGGCCAATAGCTTTCGAATGGCTGTCTAGTGTCTATGTATACCGTCAAGCAGCATGTGCTCCACAGTCCACCTACGTTTAAGTTTCACACATCCGTCATTTCAGCGATCTTACAAAGGCCCCGTCAAAGCTTCAGCGATCTTACGAAGGCCCCGTCAAAGCTTCAGCGATCTTACAAAGGCCCCGTCAAAGCTTCAGCGATCTTACGAAGGCCCCGTCAAAGCTTCAGCGATCTTACAAAGGCCCCGTCAAAGCTTCAGCGATCTTACAAAGGCCCCGCCAGAGCTTCAGCGATCTTACAAAGGCCCCGTCAAAGCTTCAGCGATCTTACAAAGGCTCCGTCAAAGCTTCAGCGATCTTACAAAGGCCCCGTCAAAGCTTCAGCGATCTTACAAAGGCTCCGTCAAAGCTTCAGCGATCTTACAAAGGCCCCGTCAAAGCTGCTTAAATACGCCGTGCATGAAAAGTAGCAGCAACAATCGAGCTCAAGTATCGATCAACTCCAATCAGGAAAATCCCTTTCTTCCATACTTTTAACGCCGTCAATTTCCACGAAAGATAACAACGCTCAAATTGCAACGCACTGGTCAACTTAATGGAATCATTTTTGTGTTGATTTTTATGTTATCAATGTAAACTAATATGATTAACGTTTTATATCTTGAAAGTAGACTTAAACAAACATGTTATGACACAAACCATTAACCCTTTTGGATCGGTATTTCAACGATCAGAAGCTCGAAAATTTCCCCGATAAATAACGACGGTTTACACAGTACCATCGGCCAAAAAAAAAACTACCGGTCATGTCGCCGTCGTTCCACATTCCTGGAGACCGGGGGCGGCGCACATAGTTAGCGAGCGCCGACGCAACTGTGGTCCCGTCTGCCAGACGGCAAAAATACCGGGCGGCGAGCCGGGGCCGGCTCCGCCCTCTCCGGTCCTGGCCGGCTCCGCCCTCTCCGGTCCTGGCGGGCGTCCAGGACCGGTGAGAAGACCCGCCTCCCTGCCAGTGACCCTCAACCGCTTGAGGAGTGACCACCGCTCCGGCGTCCCCACGCCGGCCTGAGGCCACCGTGGGATCGCCGTTGGCCGAGCGGAGCGGGAACGAGGCGCCCGCCCTATCCAGCCAGACACGTGCACGAGGCTTGCTGGCCCGGCGGCCACCGCTTTGTGCCAGCATCATTTATATGACGGTGATGTCACTTTGCAGACTGTTTAGGCGACGCCGGGCTTACTGATGACACCACAGTCGGCGTAGGAGATATCACGGCAGGCCAGGGGCGGATCCAGGATTTTCATTGAGGGGGGGCTGCAGGCCCGGGGCGCATTTTTTGGCACCTGAGGGGGGCGCCGGCGTCGGGTCGTCAGCGCGATGAGTCGTTGAATGGGAGGGGGGAGGGGGGGCAGTGGCGGCTCGTCAGAGCGAAAAGTTGTTGACCGGGGGGTCCTCAGTGCGAAAAAAGCCGTTAACAAGGGAGAGGAGTTTCTAATTATCACCTAACCCGCGCCCCGCTGGGGGGAAGATTCTGCCCCCTCGTTATCTTCCGAACCAATAACCGCAGCGAGACGCGCAAGGCGGCATTCGAAAGTTCTCAATGAGACGCATCTAAAGCTTACGCGAAATTGTCAAAATAAGGTCACATGTCAGGTCACAGTCAGGTCAAAGGTCAAAATTGAGATATTTGAGTTTTTGAGCCATACTCTCAATCCAAAGCCTTAGAGTGCGACTATTATCACACAAAGTGCTCTCAAAGGTATAATGCATAAGACAAAGTGAAATTGTAAGCAAAGTTCAAGGTCAAGGTCAGGTCACAAAAGGTCACTATTCGCAAGAGGACTACGAAAGCCATGCTACACATGTTGTATGGGTTAGTTTACATGTATTATTCGATAGCAGCAGCCATTTTCACAGTCTGACCCATATAATGGCCGCCATCAGGTCAAGGTCAGGTCACATAAGGTAAAAATTTGAAATTGATTAATCTAAATAAAAAGGCATGTTTCTAGACCAGTTGTGTCTAAAAAAAATATAGCGCTGGCATTTATTTGTCTGTATCTGGTCACTAGAAGCCAAACAAACGTAACTTTAAAAAATGACGTCATGAGTTACCTAAACTTAGAGAGCCATAAGTCAGTGAAAAATAAAGATATTGCTTTGACATTTGGTGTGGTTTGGTTATTTGTTTGGCTTCTCCATACTTTGCGCTCCAATATATTTAATTCGTTTTTAATATCAACATTAATTTTGTGGATTTTTTCCCGAAAAAGTTGTTTGTTGCCAAAAAAACCAAATTACGCAAACCCGAGAGCCATTTTGAAGACAATGTAATTTCCTTTCTGTTGACGTTTTGTATTTGACATTTGCATCAAAACTCGATGTTCTACGATTTGTCAAACATTTATCGTTTTTCCACACACAAAAAATGGCAAGCCATGACGTCAATAAAACGTCATTACTTGCCAAAGTATTTTCTATTTCATCTATTTCAAAGTTGGTAAAAAGACGTAGAATTGATGCAGCATAAGGTACTGAAAGTTTCACTTCGATATCTATCATAGTGTTCAAGTTATTGAGAAAATCCCGGAGGGGGGCAGATTTTACCCTCCTCCCCCCCCCCTCTCCCCAGCGGGTCGCGGGCTAGTTATCACTTCTTACAGCCAATGCAGGAACGCGCGGGGGCATACTTGTATTAAATTCCCCCATGTTCCTGTGGGAGGGGGCCCCTAATGCCCCCCCCCCCCTGAATCTGCCAGTGGCCATGGTCATGAGGTGCGCAAGGTTATCGTGGAAAAATTGCAGTGCCGCGCCAAAATAACTCATTTTTGTAATACACCCAAACCATTTTGACAGTGCTATGATCTGGGGGCGCCTTCCATAGGTTTTAGGGCGCCCTCCATGGGTTTGGGGGCACCCTCCTCAGATTCGGGGTGCACCTCATTGCGTTTGAGGGCGCATTTCAGAGTTTCGGGGCGCCCTTCCGAGGTTTGGGGTGCTTTTCGGGGATCGGGGCTCCCTCCCCGGAATTGGGAGCGCCCTCCATGGGATTGGGGGACGCCCTCCATGGGTTTGGAGGCGCCCTACATGGGATTGGGCCCCTCTATGGATTTGGGGGCGCCCTCCTCAGATTCGGTGCGCATGCCTAATCGCGTACCAGGGTGCGCTTCCGAGTTTCGAGGGCGCCCTTCCGAAGTTCTGAAGTTCGGGGTGCTTTTTGGGCATCGGGGCACACTCTCCGGAATTGGGGGCGCCCTCCATGGGTTTGGGGCGCCCTCCATGTGTTTGGGGTGCCCTCCATCGGTTTGAGGGGCGACCTCCATGAGTTTGGGGCGCCTGCGGACGCAGATTGCGCCTTCGGCGCAAAACTAGTGCCCTGCGCCGAAGGCGCAGGGGCGCCAATTTCCATTGAGGGGGCTGCCAGCACCGTTGCCCCACCCCTGGATCCGCCCCTGTGGCAGACGCCGGCGGGCGGGGGCTGCTTGGGCGGTGGCGAGGGCGACTGGGGCGGCCGGCGGCGGTACAGGGCGGGGGTGGGGGTGGGGGCGGGGCGGAGGTGCAGGGCGGGAGCTGGTGGGGCGGGGCGGTACGGGGTTGGTGCAGGGACCGGTGGCGCGGGCGGGGGGCGGTCTGACATGGTGGGGGCGGGGGCGGAGCGAAACAGCCGGTTACCGGTGTCTGAGAGCGTGCAGCACGAGGCGGCACCATTCATCCCCTGATCCCAGCAGCTCAGAGATGAGCATACAGATCAGCGCCCGGCGGACACGGGTGTTTGATGATTGATCTAACCCACTCGATCACTGGCCTTGCAGTACGTACCAGACGGACCGGGGGCGTGTTGGACGGACGCCAGCAGCGCACCTTCGGACTGAGAGATGGCGCGATAGCCGATCTGAATGGGGTCACTTCGACAGCAGGATGAAGGACCGCTCCAACTGCGGAGGAAATGACCCCAGCTCCGACCGAAAGTGGCGGTCAAAATGGCGGGTGCCTTGATACGGAGCACGGACGGACTCATGGGGAGAGCCAAAATAGTGCACGCTCTACAAAAGAGGCGATAAATAATGGGAATCGGGTTTTATTTAGAATCGCTGAATATGCTATTGTTATTGATATAGTCTATTCTTCGCATAAACTCTTCAACAATACTAGTTCCGATGGCGTTTCGGAACTCGACATGAATATCTGAACGCTCACTTCAGCAGTGGGTGGCGGAGCCGGGGACTCAGCACACTCAGCAAGCTACACCTCACCACCTACCACAGCACGGCTCCAACAATGGAGCTGACTCGGCGCCAGGGTCAACCAATGACAATCCCACCAGCAAAACAGACCCGGCAAGCGGGTAGCAGCTGACCCTACCAGGTCCACAGACGGTTGGACAGGCAGGCAGGCAGGCCAGCTAACCCTTCCCCCATCACCTCCACAGACGGCCCGGGAATACACCGGCCCCACCAATTATTCTACTCATCAGTTCCACAGACGGCTCGGGAATATACCGGCCCCACCAATGATTCTACTCATCAGTTCCACAGACGGCCCGGGAATATACCGGCCCCACCAATTATTCTACTCATCAGTTCCACAGACGGCCCGGGGATATACCGGCCCCACCAATGATTCTACTCATCAGTTCCACAGACGGCCCGGGAATATACCGGCCCCACCAATGATTCTACTCATCAGTTCCACAGACGGCCCGGGAATATACCGGCCCCACCAATGATTCTACTCATCAGTTCCACAGACGGCCCGGGAATATACCGGCCCCACCAATGATTCTACTCATCAGTTCCACAGACAGTTCCACGGCGCCAGCTGCACCAGCAGGCAGGCCAGTCTGCAGCCTGATCCTGTCTCAACAGCAGCTCCTGAAACACAGTTGACCGGCAGGCAGGCGCCAGCTGTATGTGCAGCTATCTCCCGACATCCCAGCAGGACCTGGCAGCCGTCTGTCGTCTGTGGTGGCGCCAGCTCAGGGGCGGAACTTTGTATCTCTTTGGGAGGGCCCGAGCCCCCCAATGCTGAGCTGAGCCCCCCCCCCCCCCCCCCCAATGGTGCTCCGCCCCCCCCCCCCCCCCAATGGTTTCCAAAATGTGTGCCCCTCTAAAATTTCAAGGACTATCTGTACAGATTGTTGTTTTGAATTTTGCGTATTTCATCATATCAAGATGCAGGGTCCTAGGATTGCTTTGGAGCTTAGGTGCGGAATGGGAAATTTTGGCTAAAAATAAGCATAAAAAGTGGAAAATTCAACCAAAAGCCATTGCATTCGGCTTGATCAGTGTCCAATTACCCGCTCACCAGAATTAGTTATTACCTATGCCAATTTTGATCTGTCTTTCCCTGTCTTGTCCTACATCCATAAATCAGTATAGAGTTCAAATTATCCAATACATTTTAGAATAAGGAGTGGAAAATTCGGAGGAAAACTTACTTGGGAAAAAGAGTGGAAAAATAGTAAAAAATAGTAGGGTGTCATTTTCCGCCCAAATTTCACAATGCCAGGACACTGTCAAGATGTGATACCATCCCGAGTATTCCATCTTACAAGTATACGAGCATTGCGATTCCATCTGCGACTGCTTTTCGATTATGATATAGGTAAGTTGGTAGCATGGATTCTCTTATGCTAACAAGTCTGTAGATACAAGGTTCAAGCGTTCAGATTAGCGAATAGCGGAGGGGAGCATGACGAATTAGCGATCTGAGTGCTCTATTTAAATGGCGTTCAATATAATTTGTTGTAAATTTCTTTTTTGCCTGAAATAAGGCTGATAGTTTATGCAGCCTTTTTGGCTCCCTGGTATTTCAATATCCTAAGTATCTAACATCCGTGCTAAAATACTAGTTTGATGCGGAGGAACGTCGAAGGGATCGTACCATCAAAGAGCATCGGGTCATCGCGGCCAGGGGGCCTAGGGGTACATGTCTCTTCCAGGAGGTTAACCGAGGCTGACCTGAATGGGTCCTTAGTTGACCTGACGAGCCCTCGGTCAGCCTGAGCGAGCCTCGTTGGGCCTGGAGGGGAACTCGGTCGACCTGAAGTGGCACTCCGTCGACTTGAAGGAGTCAATCATTCGTCCATCCGTGGGGGTTCCAGTCGGCCTAAGGAGCCATTGTTTGGCCTGAGGGTTCCCCTGTCGGCCTGAGGGGGGGGGGGGGAGGAGGGGACCTCAGTCGGCCTGATCGGCCTGAGGGCCCTCGGTCGAGTAGGGGGGGGGGGGGGGGGGAGGTGGCTCGGTCGACTTGATCGAACCTCGGCCGGCTTGGCCGGCCGGCCCTTCGTCGGCCAGTCAGAGGGGTGTCCAGTCGGACTGACGAGCTCTTCTTCGGCCTAAGGGGGGCCTCTGTCAGCCTAGAGGGGTCTTCGGTCGGCCTGGATGGAAGCTCTGGGCCTGAGGGGCCCTCGGTCGACTTTAGAGGCCCTCGATCGACTTGAGGGAACCTCGGCCGGGTTGAGGGGACCCTTGGTTGGCCTGATGAGCTTTTAGTTCGGCCTGAAGGGTTCTTTGTCGGCCTGAGGGACCCTTTGTCGGTTTGAGGGGACCTCAGTCGGTCTTGAGTGGCCCTCGGTATGCCTGAGGAGACCTCGGTCCGCGTGAGGGGACCCTGAGTGGGCCTGAGGCCCCTCGCTTGGTCTGAGGGGCCCTCGGTCAGCTTGAGGGGGCCCTCTGTTTGCCTGTGGAACCCTCGGTCGTCCTGAGTGGCTCTCGTTTGGTCTGAGGGGATCTCAGTCAGCTTTCGGTCTGAGGGGTCCTTGGTCGGCCTGAAGGGGTCATCATCTGCCTGAGGGGTCCTATGACGGCTTTAGTGGGCTCTCGGTCGCCTTGAAGGGCCCTCAGTTGGCTTAGTCGACTTGAGAAGACCCCTTTTCGGCCTAAGGTGCCTTCGGTCAGTTTTAGGTGATTGTTCGACCTGAGGGGCCTTCGGTCAGCTTGAGGTCTTCGGTTGGCCTGAGGGGCCCTTAGTCTGCCTGAGTGGCCCTCGGTCGGCCTATAGGGGACCCTAGTGTGCCTGTGGGGCTCTTCTGTCGGCCTTAGAGGGCTCTCGGTCGAATTGAGAGGCCCTTGGCCGGCTTGAAGGGGCCCTTGGTTGGCCTGAAGGAGAACTAAGTCGACCTGAGGGGACCATCGGTCGGCTCGAGTGGCTCTTGAGCCTTGCCAGGAGTGAGCGGGCCCCAGGCTGGTCTTAGAGGGCCATTGTCTAGACCGGGAAGAACCCGGCGGTCTGAGCCTCAGTTGGTTTGAGACAGTACCTTCCAGGCCTTAGAGCCTTGGTGGTCCTTGTCGTTCTGAAATTACCTTTGTCAAGCCTGAGACGGCCCTGTGCCTGTCTGAGAGATCTGTTTACCAGTTTGAAAGGACCCTTAATCGTCCAGGGGGGGGGGGGGCGTTTCAGGCCTAAGAAAGCCTTAAGTCCCTAAGAGAGGACCCTCCGCTTCTTTGAGAGGATTATCGGTCGACCAGAGATGACCACCGTCTGATCTGAGAGGGCCTTACGTTTGTCTAAGAGGGCCATTGTCAGACCTAAGAGGGCCCTGTGCAAGTCTAAGAAAGCTCTCGGTCATTCTGGAGAGCCCTTAACCCGCGCACTGCAGGGGGGTTGATTTCCGCCCCCTCCCCCCCCCCCCCTCAGGTTTTTCAAAGATAGAGAAAAAATGGCGGCGCGCAGCGCCGCCGGGTTTTCGCACACCTGTCAGGACATCAATTGCGCACACTTTAAAGAAAAAAATAACCTCAGGTCATCTCAGGTCAGGTCACCAGACCAGGTCAAGTGACCCCACCTCCAAAAAAATTTGCAGTTGTGCCAAAGCCAGAGTTTTTCACCGATCAGTTTGAAACTTACAGAATGTCATGAGGGCATAAGTACTTATAATTCGTTTATCTCGGATTTTTTTTTATATCGGTGACCTAAGGTCAGGTCAATTTCGTAGCCTCCCCATAATAAGTCAATGGGGAAATATACAGATGCTAAGGATATGCATGATATTAGTCCAATTACTTCTGTATCATGTTATTATAGGATATTCTTGATGATCCAAGTGTAAGTTTTGTTCAGTGACCCATATTGGGTCATTTGAGGTCATGCGAGGTCACCATCACTTTTTTGGCAATAACTCCCGACATAATGAAGATAGAGGAGTGAAACAGACATCAATGTGTTTGTCTCGTCGAGACACGTCTTCTTAAATGAACATGCCATACTTGGGTCACCACTTGACCTTGACCTGAGGTCAAATTTTTAAGTTAACTTAACAAGGTCACCATGTACATCATTCAAAGCGCCTTGAAAAGATAAACACAATGGCGTAAACAGTTTTTCGTTATCTTTATTACATAAAAAGTTAATAGCGAAAAACGATTTAGCAAAAAAAAATCATTTTTCTTTTCTTTTTTGAACTCTGGAGCATCAAATATTGACCTGAGGTCAAATTTGAGGACACTTCTGCGATTGCAAATTTCACTGGCTGGCGTTTGCTTTTTTTGGTTTGTTTCTAACTATCATAGTTTTTTAGATATATGGGAATTTCTGGAGCGATGTCCTAAAACAGGAAAAAACTGGAAAATTTGACCTTCGATGACCTCTGGTGACCTCAATTTTGACCTGACCTAAAACAACACTTAAATACTTTCGATAGAACATGCATCAAGCTATCAAATTCCGTTTTCCGCTTCTCGCTACGTAGCGTAGTTTTTGAGATCTCAGGGGGGGGGGGCGGAAATCAACTGCAGTTCGTGTTCGGCGCGAACCCCCTGCAGTGCGCGGGTTAAACGGACTGAGAGAGCAATGTCGGTCGGAAGCAGTCTTGCAGACTCGGACTCGGTATCTGAGTCTATTGGAGTAGGTGATTTTTGTCGGAGTTGGAGTCAGTTAATTATTGTCGACTCCGGCTGGCATGTGACAATTATGGATGAGGAACGTGTTTTTTCAGATGCATTTGAAATTGGCCACCGATGGCGATAATTTAACATGTAACGGATTCGAAATTGTGTTGCTGTCCTTGTCAGTGTTTGCCTATCAATTTCAGTTAACTAGTAATATGTCGATTTTATAGGCAGAAAGAAGGAAATTGGAGAGAAAAATGTTTTGGGTATTTTGTTCCCGTATGAAACGGAAAAAGGGTTTCATAATTGTAATAATTGTAATCGTTTTATAATAAGTATATTATATAATAATTATACACTCTATATACATATACATATAGTATTGTACATATATACATATAGTATTGGACATTTAGTAAATCAACTTGACCTTTCGGCCGTTGCCCCCCCCCCCCCCCAACCGATTTCATAAAGTTCCACCACTGCGCCAGCTGTATGTGCAGCTATCTCCCGACATCCCAGCAGGACCTGGCAGCCGTCTGTCGTGGCACCAGCTGTATGTGCAGCTATCTCCCGACATCCCAGCAGGACCTGGCAGCCGTCTGTCGTCTGTGGTGGCGCCAGCTGTATGTGCAGCTATCTCCCGACATCCCAGCAGGACCTGGCAGCCGTCTGTCGTGTGTGATGGCGCCAGCTGTATGTGCAGCTATCTCCCGACATCCCAGCAGGACCTGGCAGCCGTCTGTCGTGTGTGGTGGCGCCAGCTGTATGTGCAGCTATCTCCCGACATCCCAGCAGGACCTGGCAGCCGTCTGTCGTCTGTGGTGGCGCCAGCTGTATGTGCAGCTATCTCCCGACATCCCAGCAGGACCTGGCAGCCGTCTGTCGTCTGTAGTGGCGCCAGCTGTATGTGCAGCTATCTCTCGATATCCCAGCAGGACCTGGCAGCCGTCTGTCGTGTGTGGTGGCGCCAGCTGTATGTGCAGCTATCTCGCGACATCCCAGCAGGACCTGACAGCCGTCTGTCGTGTGTGGTGGCGCCAGCTGTATGTGCAGCTATCTCCCGACATCCCAGCAGGACCTGGCAGCCGTCTGTCGTGGCGCTAAGAAGGCGCCTTCTAAACACCACCCCATACCATCTCAGCAACACTGACCGGCTACCTGGCAGAGGACGGCATTCGGCAAGACAGGCAGGCTACCAGCGAGATGTGTTGAGAAGGGGAATAACATTTCCTGGAGAGCGACAGGATGGACTCGCCAATCGGTTCGAATCGAGGATGATCGGTCATAACTATCGTGAACGGGCGTGTATCTATAGATATATCTGATAGCTGCCGTATGATACCGCAGGGACGCATTGCATAGGCGTAGGAACAGGTGTGTGTGTGGGGGGGGGGGGGGGGGGGAGACAGGTTTGCCATGGCCTCCTCACTTTTTGGTCATTTTTTATATTTTCTTTTGAATAATGAGGAAAATTTCAGACAAGAGATTCACCAAAATGAGAAGAACTCAAATCTGCAAAGAAATCTTCCACAAGGGAGATTTGGTTTTCTCCAGACGAGATCAAAATTCCACTGGCCTCGTCACTTTTCATGACGTTCCTACGTCTCTGACGCATTGCATACATTGCACAGCTGTATCACATCATAGTGATCAGCTGTATCACATCTTACCAGGCCACTGTTCATAGTGATGTGCATAGTGATGTTGATCGGAACACGTCAGACGATAGCCACCACTGTAGAGCAGTGGCCTGACGTCAGACGATAGCCACCACTGTAGAGCAGTGGACTGACGTCAGACGATAGCCACCACTGTAGAACAGTGGCCTGACGTCAGACGATAGCCACCACTGTAGAGCAGTGGCCTGACGTCAGACGATAGCCACCACTGTAGAACAGTGGCCTGACGTCAGACGATAGCCACCACTGTAGAACAGTGGCCTGACGTCAGACGATAGCCACCACTGTAGAGCAGTGGCCTGACGTCAGACGATAGCCACCACTGTAGAACAGTGGCCTGACGTCAGACGTTAGCCACCACTGTAGAACAGTGGCCTGGTCCGAAGGTTACCCAAAAACAGCCGCCACGGCTTTGCCAACCCATTATAACTTGTCGATTGTCGGCATGACGTCCGTGGATAAATCCCTAACAATAAACGTTCAGTAGCGGCACCTCCTTGGTAAACAAATTAATTACATCCCGCTTTCGATCGGCCCAGTTTTTGCTGCACCACTCGGCCCGATACCTCCTTGGTATCGATACACTGGGATACATAACTGGGCCCAGTGTATGTATCGGACCGAGTGGTGGAACAAAAACTGGGCCGATCGGAAGCGGGATGTAATTAATTTGTTTACCAAGGAGGTGCCGTTACTGAACATTTATTGTTAGGGATTTATCCACGGACGTCATGCCGACAATCGACAAGTTTTAGCGAAAAGCGGTGGCTTTACTTGGAACAGTATGAGTGCCTCAGGTTCCTCGAGTGGTCTGCTTTACTCCAGAAATAGCAGCGAGCTAACGGGGATGAATCGGACAGCACAGAGGCTGTCTGGCTATTGTCTGGTGCCGCTGGCGACGGTAACGTATACACCAGGTGAGGCACGGGCGCGGCAGACTTGAGGAAGGCGTGTTAGCTCTGTGTTAGTGACCGAGAGATGGCGGTCCAACATATACACTGTCTGCCGTCCGGCGCTTCCGACCTGGGTCAAACGACGGGACGCACTACCAATTTAAACGGATACCGTTCAAAATCACTGCGACGGGGGGATTTGCTGGGTCGCGCTGTTCATAGGACCACTGAAGATTTGCTGGGTCGCGATGTTCACAAGATCGGACTATCAGACGGGTGTGGACACAACAGAGGCCACCAAAAGGTCACTGATAATCCCCGCGCATTGATGAACGTCTCCCGTTGGGGAATTCACGCAACGCCAAGCTAGGGGAACAGAATCGGCTGTAAATTCAAATCACGTTTGAAACAAAACGATCTCGTTGCCGATAATCCAGCTTAAAGGGAAATAATGACCTTTTGATTTTGTTAGCAACAATTTCTTAGGCTACCGTTATGGTTTTAAAATTATTTTATTTAAATTTAAAGGAAATAGTTCACCTTCGAAAAATTGTACCCAACAGGATTTGATTATATATTTTAATACAATTTATTTGTATATTGTCAAAAATGGCCTTATATCGCGCCGATTCGGGACAGAAGGCCGTACATTTGTATTGTTTATCAAAACTGTATGCATACTCTCTGAGTCAGAGTCCTGACGTCACGTGAATGCAAAAAATGGTTCAGCCAATCAGATTCGAAAGTAGTCGCATAAAGATAGACTCGCATTGGAGATGTGCCAACCGGCGGCCGGCGTTCGCTTGCTAGCACCAGCTGCAAGCTGATTGGCTGATGGTATAGCCTCTGCCCGGGCTAGAAAAGTACAACATTCTTTCGCCAGCACCGCATTCCTTCGCCAAAAACTCAAATATATTCGTCGGGAGAGTCTTTTCAGTCAATAAAACTTGCAGATAGGGGTTTCCCAACACGGGCTACAAAACTGCTATCTCAGTTTAAAACTAATGTTGAAGGTGAACTATTTCCTTTAAGAATTAAATACAATTATTCCCAAATTCAAAGTTGTAAATTTGGAGAAAATACAAAACAAGTACCTTGTGTACTTCATGAAGGTCATTGACAAATTCGTCCTTCCCTACCATTGTTTACACCGAGTGCGGCATTTTTGGAGGCTCTGTGACGTTTCCGATCAAACTGATCCGTGAAGCAATCCGTAAAGCATCCGTGATGCATGACTGACTATCAGTATAAGTCATGAATAACAACAACATGCAAACTATACCAACTCGAATGAAATAAGGGCGGAATGATTTGAACCCCAGGCAAGCAAGTATTCGCAAAGCACTCGGCACTGCGCCACAATAGCAAAAGGCGAGGGAAATGCATATTGGATACCATATTATTACGTTATAAGTTTCTGAAGTGTCAACTACTATGAAATACAGTGATAAAATACCTTTAATAATGATTAACAAGAAAATTCAAACTTAAAAAAATAATTTGAATAAGTCTTGAGTTAGCTTTCAACTCAAAATCAGATATATTTTGCAATGCTACACAAGAATGGCACCAGTGACGTCATTAACAAAGCCTGCTACGGGACTTGGGTATACTAATCAGGAACAACTCGCCACAATGGTTAAGTGCGCCGAGAAGCATGGCAATGACTTTGTAAACAAATCGCCGACGCTAAATAGGTCGCCGTCGATGTGCATCGATGAGCTTCCGATTTAATTGCCAGTTTTGTGTTATTGTTTGTTAGTTTTTTTTGGGATTTTTATTTTATTTTTCATGATAATATAAAGCATAGTGTTATATACAGCCACAGACCAATTATACAAAACTCCTAATGTTGAAAGCAATTGAATCGATTTGCAAAAATTGAGGGTCGCAACTATGCTGCCGTTGATGTGCATCGATGAGCTTCCGATTTTATTGACACTTTTTCCAATCGCTGTTAGTTTTAGAAGATCGCCGGGCATATAATCATAACAAGCAGAACGCACAATATATTTTCCACTCCATTGCGTAAAAAAGCAATACGGGAAAAGCCCGCAGTTTGATGAGGACCAAAAGTACTTGCAAGTACCGATCGTTAAAAGTGTGGAACGCTTATCAACTATAACTTGAAATATCTTTCGGTAGGAAAGTTTTCATGCAAAATGTGATGAATTTACAATATATTTTGGTCTCGTCTGGCGATTTCAAGTGCTAACCCCATTTTTGTGGGAAAAAGTCATTATTTCCCTTTAAGTTTGGAAGCCTGACTATAAGTAGAGGTATGGAGTCAGCTTTTGCAATTGTGCTCGTGCATAGCGGATTCCATGTTTTTTTTCGCTGTCATTTGATCATACCTCGCACAAAATAGAAAAATAATTGATTAATTCGAAATTCATCAGCACCACCTAATTAAACTTATTAACTCAATTAGCTGTAATACAATTATGCAGGGGCGTAGGAACTATGTTCAAGTTGGGGGGTGGGGGGGGGGGGGGGGGGGGGCAGGAGGCATTCTGAAGTCGATTCTTTCCATGTAACGCCCATAGACGTAATGTTAAAATCCAAAATGTTGAGGGGGGGCGGCTGCCCCCCCCCCCCTGCTCCTACGCCTATGCAATTATTATATCTCCCAAACAAAGCCAGATATGACCAATTTGAAGGTACCTACCTCAACTAAATCGACTATAAGGATTTGTAAAAAAAAATCAGTTGGGTAATTACCCAATTTCTCGACCAATCAGATTTGAGCACGATATATCTTCCAAACATATGGCTTTTTTAATTAATTAAAAAAAACTTTTTAAGACCAGATTTGGGGTCTGCGTTTTCAATAAACCAAATATTAGCTCTTTAGCACCAAAACTGAGAAGATCTGAATTTTGGCCAAATTCATGGGGGGAGCTTATAACGTTAAAACGGAAAACTGTTGGTGCTGATGGGTTTCGCAGGGAAACACATTCCCCAACTTTTTCATCGAATGTTATCATATTACATCTAAAAAAGACAGAACGACCAATATCCGGAACAAAAAATGTCTACCCCCTACCTCTACTATAAGAACCTTTCAAGCGGAACTAGAGCATGTTGACGAAAGTTAAAACCGTTTACTTGCGGCCTCAGTGAATGGTTTGATTTGGCTGTGTGCCGAGCACTGAGTGCCAGCCACTCACACACGAAAAGAGAAGATGCACGTTACACCACGACCTGCGCGCCGCCGCCCAACTTCACTGCAGTTCACTCTCATCTGAGAAAAACAACGTGTGCTGCAAGTCGCTTTTCCACACCCGCTGCCCGCTGCAAGTCGCTTTTCCATACCCGCTGCCCGCTGCAAGTCGCTTTTCCATACCCGCTGCCCGCTGCAAGTCGCTTTTCCATACCCGCTGCAAGTCGCTTTTCCATACCCGCTGCCCGCTGCAAGTCGCTTTTCCATACCCGCTGCCCGCTGCAAGTCGCTTTTCCATACCCGCTGCCCGCTGCAAGTCGCTTTTAGATACCGCATGCGATATTGGACCATCAAACATGTTCTTACACGAGTACTCTGCAGTATTGGCAAAGTTGAGCATGCGAAAATCAAAACAAGACAATAAATGGATAGATTATTGAAATGTGCTGGTTAGCAGGCAAAGAACTTGTTTAAAACATATGTTGATAGGGCGGTTTGTTTCAGGTTCCATTGTTCAAAACTGAGGACTAGCAACCAGTGCATGCGATGATGTCGTTATTTCCGGAATTTGCGAAGCGTGCCCTGACCATGACATGACCGAGGTTGACACGAAATGTAAATGTTTTGCGGGAATACATGTTTGCAGGGCGAGGTCCGGTGAAGCCATAGCGTCTCATGTATTCTGCCACGAGTGAAAACACCTGGGTGCCTCTGGATTATAATTATTCAATGATTCATACAAGATACACATATAGGCATAGGATTACAAGATACGCATTGCCGCTTCTTTGCGACTCATGCGACTCGGATGTTACGATAAGTTATCAAAACGAAACAAAAGCTGGCAAGCCGCCGTTCAAAGTGAGAACTGCGCCATCGTGTATTATGTAATGCAATTAAACCCCCTATGTCGTAGATGCGCTAGACGCAAACACTTTTAAGCAGTTACTTCAATCTTACTCATGGTCCGGATATTTGGTATACGTACATTTCTAAAGCAGCTGGCTGTCTTTTGGGATCCACATTGAAACTGTATGTCTTCTGTTGCAAACAATGATAACACTTGAAAACGATATAATTTGAGCTACACTTTGATGCCTTTGCTTATAGTTGATAATTGTTCAAATTTTAGGACCCTGATCGTCACAGATCGACTGCACTTAACTTAAAACACCAGGTCGGTGGAATCCAATCGATAACAGCAGAACAACTGGTGCCCGGGTCTAGGTAACACCGCTCACAGCCTGTGGGCGGGTTTACCAGTGTGATTCGGTCCATCTCGTATTGACTATGCCGCGTCAACACATCGACACAGCCGTCACGAGGGGTTATTTTCCTCCAGATGAAACACAACAGATAGCTTAGCTCAGCCAACAAACAGCCAAGCCCTACATCCGAGTCTTGTATTTGCAGAGACCTCACAAGTCACATTAAAACGTCACGGCTTACGTGAACCGATTCGATACCTACACAACCTTCAGCACATAACAGACGCGGTAGATCAGTCCGACCCACACGGCTCCTTTCGGCACATCTGGCCGCCCGATATGTACCACCAATGGTCAGCGAAAGTACCCCGTCTTCTCCGCAGGATGACCGGGGGTGTGACAGCCCCGGTCGGCCTGTATTCTCAGCAGCATGCCAGTGTGACAGCACGGTCGGCCGTCAGTCGTGACAGGGGCTGTGACGGTCGGCCGTGACAGGGGCTGTGACGGTCGGCAGTCAGCCCACTGGCATCGGGCCCAGGTCGGTGGTGGTGGGTGATAAGGAAGAAACCCAAATGGCACATACCGAAAAAAAGAAAAAAGGGAAAAGAAGAAAAAAAAAAAAAAAGGGGGGAAAAGAAAAACGGCCAAATGTCACGACGCGGTCAGACACGGTCAGACAGGTCAGATGCGGTCAGACACGGTCAGACACATGTCAGACACAGGTCAGACGCGGTCAGACACAGGTCGGATGCGGCCAGACACAGGTCAGACGCGGCCAGACGTGGTCAGATAATGCCAGACGCGGGTTAGACACAGGTCAGACACAGGTCAGCTAATGCCAGACGCGGGTCAGACACAGGTCAGACGCGGGTCAGACGCGAGTCAGACGCGGGTCAGACGCGGGTCAGACGCGGGTCAGACGCGGGTCAGACGCGGGTCAGACACAGGTCAGACACAGGTCAGCTAATGCCAGACGCGGGTCAGACGCGGGTCAGACGCGGGTCAGACGCGGGTCAGACGCGGGTCAGACACAGGTCAGACGCGGGTCAGACGCGGGTCAGACGCGGGTCAGACGCGGGTCAGACGCGGGTCAGACGCGGGTCAGACGCGGGTCAGACGCGGGTCAGACGCGGGTCAGACGCGGGTCAGACGCGGGTCAGACGCGGGTCAGACGCGGGTCAGACGCGGGTCAGACGCGGGTCAGACGCGGGTCAGACGCGGGTCAGACGCGGGTCAGACGCGGGTCAGACGCGGGTCAGACGCGGGTCAGACGCGGGTCAGACGCGGGTCAGACGCGGGTCAGACGCGGGTCAGACGCGGGTCAGACGCGGGTCAGACGCGGGTCAGACGCGGGTCAGACGCGGGTCAGACGCGGGTCAGACGCGGGTCAGACGCGGGTCAGACGCGGGTCAGACGCGGGTCAGACACAGGTCAGACACAGGTCAGCTAATGCCAGACGCGGGTCAGACGCGGGTCAGACGCGGGTCAGACGCGGGTCAGACACAGGTCAGACGCGGGTCAGACGCGGGTCAGACGCGGGTCAGACGCGGGTCAGACGCGGGTCAGACGCGGGTCAGACGCGGGTCAGACGCGGGTCAGACGCGGGTCAGACGCGGGTCAGACGCGGGTCAGACGCGGGTCAGACGCGGGTCAGACGCGGGTCAGACGCGGGTCAGACGCGGGTCAGACGCGGGTCAGACGCGGGTCAGACGCGGGTCAGACGCGGGTCAGACGCGGGTCAGACGCGGGTCAGACGCGGGTCAGACGCGGGTCAGACGCGGGTCAGACGCGGGTCAGACGCGGGTCAGACACAGGTCAGACGCGGGTCAGACGCGGGTCAGACGCGGGTCAGACGCGGGTCAGACGCGGGTCAGACGCGGGTCAGACGCGGGTCAGACGCGGGTCAGACGCGGGTCAGACGCGGGTCAGACGCGGGTCAGACGCGGGTCAGACGCGGGTCAGACGCGGGTCAGACACAGGTCAGACGCGGGTCAGACGCGGGTCAGACGCGGGTCAGACGCGGGTCAGACGCGGGTCAGACGCGGGTCAGACGCGGGTCAGACGCGGGTCAGACGCGGGTCAGACGCGGGTCAGACACAGGTCAGACACGGGTCAGATACAGGTCAGACACAGGTCAGCTAATGTCAGACACAGGTCAGACACAGGTCAGACACAGGTCAGACACCATCAGACAACTGGCGAACTTAGCTTAACCGCCACAAATACACCATACAATACCAAACTTCCAGATACGAGAACAAGTGTTACAGCCATAGGCCGCATACATTCAACTCCATAGATATGGCATCGCAGTGAATTCCGACAGATGAAGATGAGGGTGCATGCCCGGCAAAACGCGCTGCGAATGAGGCGAGAGACTAACCACATTGTACAAAGAACAACGTCCCACTCATTTCACTTTTACAAAGAACGACATCGGCCCCAGCGCACGGGCTCACTTGTACTGTACGAAGCGAAAGTTCGACAGATGGTTCACGATTCGTGGCGCCCATCATTGCCTACGGCACTGCGACATCACCATGCACTGGCAGCGCTGAGTTCCTCGCGTCACCGAGTCACCACGGGCAGGCTGTCGTTCAGTGTTCTAGTCTGTCCACTTGGCAGCACTTCGCAGTCAAACAGCCTTAATGCGGCAGCAGCATCACAAAGTCCGCTGAACCTGTGGTGCGACACTCGGCCTCTGTGGCCAACCGGTCGTCCCTCCTCAGCCTGAGACCGGTCGTCCCTCCGCGCTGAGACCGGTCGTCCCTCCTCAGCCTGAGACCGGTCATCCGTCCGCGCTGAGACCGGTCGTCCGTCCGCGCTGAGACCGGTCGTCCCTCCGCGCTGAGACCGGTCGTCCCTCCGCGCTGAGACCGGTCGTTCCTCCGCGCTGAGACCGGTCGTCCCTCCTCAGCCTGAGACCGGTCATCCGTCCGCGCTGAGACCGGTCGTCCGTCCGCGCTGAGACCGGTCGTCCCTCCGCGCTGAGACCGGTCGTCCCTCCGCGCTGAGACCGGTCGTTCCTCCGCGCTGAGACCGGTCGTCCCTCCGCGCTGAGACCGGTCGTCCGTCCGCGCTGAGACCGGTCGTCCCTCCGCGCTGAGACCGGTCGTCCCTCCGCGCTGAGACCGGTCGTCCGTCCGCGCTGAGACCGGTCGTCCCTCCGCGCTGAGACCGGTCGTCCCTCCGCGCTGAGACCGGTCGTCCCTCCGCGCTGAGACCGGTCGTCCGTCCGCGCTGAGACCGGTCGTCCGTCCGCGCTGAGACCGGTCGTCCCTCCGCGCTGAGACCGGTCGTCCCTCCGCGCTGAGACCGGTCGTCCGTCCGCGCTGAGACCGGTCGTCCGTCCGCGCTGAGACCGGTCGTCCCTCCGCGCTGAGACCGGTCGTCCGTCCGCGCCGAGACCGGCGTCATTGTTCACTGACCATACCACAGATCACCGCAGGCTGCGGTGGCCACCACATGCTGCCACGCAGAGGGTCCAGCCGCCGCGGCGGATCCCGAGGGTCCAGCCACCGCGGCGGATCAGCCGACAACCGACCGCAGCACGTCCACTGATCTCCAACGGCAGCCTCAACTCACTGACCTCTTAGAGAGGCCCTCAGCGCCCTCGGACCTCTCAGAGAGAACGCCAACGTCCACGGACGGACCTCCAAGAGAATCTGCCAACGTCCACGGACCTTCAAGAGAACGCCAACGCACACGGACCTCCGAGAGTCTGCCAACGCCCACGGACCTCCGAGAGCCTGCCAACGTCCACGGACCTCCAAGAGAGTATGCCAACATCCACGGACCTCCAAGAGAGTCTGCCAACGTCCACGGACCTCCAAGAGTCTGTCAACGCCCACGGACCTCCAAGAGAGTCTGCCAACGCCCGCGGACCTACAAGAGAGTCTGCCAACGCCCACGGACCTACAAGAGAGTCTGCCAACGCCCACGGACCTCCAAGAGTCTGCCAACGTCCACGGACCTCCAAGAGAGTCTGCCAACGTCCACGGATCTCCGAGTCTGCCAACGCCCACGGACCTCTTAGAGTCTGCGTCCACGGACCTCTAAGAGAGTCTGCCAACTTCAACGGACTTCCAAGAGAGTCTGCCAACGCCCACGGACCTCTTGGAGTATCCGTCAGCCTCCGCTGACCTCTAAGAGCGACCGCCTACGTCCACGGACCTCCCAAGAGAGTCTGACAACGTCCACTGACCTCTTAGATATCCGTCAGCGTCCACTGACCTTCGAGAACGTCCGCCAGCGTCCGTCCGCGTTTATAGACCTCTCCGAGCGTCTGTCAGCGCCGGCGGGGTCCTCTCACATGCCGCGCCGGTGATACTCCGGCGGCGCCACGTAGTAGTCGCCAGTGCTGAACAGACGCTCAGAGTTCTTCACCATGTACCTGCCGGGCAGCGGCCGAACGAGACGGGGCGGGGCGTCAATCAATTGTGGTCAGCAGACTGAGCGTGGTATATGCCGTGCAGCAGTGGGACGAGACGGGACGGGACGGGGCGTCAATCAATTGTGGTCAGCAGACTGAGCGTGGTATATGCCGTGAAGCAGTGGGACGGGACGGGACGGGGCGTCAATCAATTGTGGTCAGCAGACTGAGCGAGGTATATGCCGTGCAGCAGTGGGACGGGACGGGACGGGGCGTCAATCAATTGTGGTCAGCAGACTGAGCGAGGTATATGCCGTGAAGCAGTGGGACGGGACGGGACGGGGCGTCAATCAATTGTGGTCAGCAGACTGAGCGAGGTATATGCCGTGCAGCAGTGGGACGGGACGGGACGGGGCGTCAATCAATTGTGGTCAGCAGACTGAGCGAGGTATATGCCGTGCAGCAGTGGGACGGGACGGGACGGGGCGTCAATCAATTGTGGTCAGCAGACTGAGCGAGGTATATGCCGTGCAGCAGTGGGACGGGACGGGACGGGGCGTCAATCAATTGTGGTCAGCAGACTGAGCGAGGTATATGCCGTGCAGCAGTGGGACGGGACGGGACGGGACGGGACGGGGCGTCAATCAATTGTGGTCAGCAGACTGAGCGTGGTATATGCCGTGCAGCAGTGGGACGGGACGGAACGGGGCGTCAATCAATTGTGGTCAGCAGACTGAGCGAGGTATATGCCGTGCAGCAGTGGGACGGGACGGGACGAGACGGGGCGTCAATCAATTGTGGTCAGCAGACTGAGCGAGGTATAAGCCGTGCAGCAGTGGGACGGGACGGGACGGGGCGTCAATCAATTGTGGTCAGCAGACTGAGCGTGGTATATGCCGTGAAGCAGTGGGACGGGACGGGGCGTCAATCAATTGTGGTCAGCAGACTGAGCGAGGTATATGCCGTGCAGCAGTGGGACGGGACGGGACGGGGCGTCAATCAATTGTGGTCAGCAGACTGAGCGAGGTATATGCCGCGCAGCAGTGGGACGGGACGGGACGGGGCGTCAATCAATTGTGGTCAGCAGACTGAGCGAGGTATATGCCGTGCAGCAGTGGGACGGGACGGGACGGAACGGGGCGTCAATCAATTGTGGTCAGCAGACTGAGCGAGGTATATGCCGTGCAGCAGTGGGACGAGACAGGACGAGACGGGGCGTCAATCAATTGTGGTCAGCAGACTGAGCGAGGTATATGCCGTGCAGCAGTGGGACGGGACGGGACGGGGCGTCAATCAATTGTGGTCAGCAGACTGAGCGAGGTATATGCCGTGAAGCAGTGGGACGGGACGGGACGGGGCGTCAATCAATTGTGGTCAGCAGACTGAGCGAGGTATATGCCGCGCAGCAGTGGGACGGGACGGGACGGGGCGTCAATCAATTGTGGTCAGCAGACTGAGCGAGGTATATGCCGTGCAGCAGTGGGACGGGACGGGACGGAACGGGGCGTCAATCAATTGTGGTCAGCAGACTGAGCGAGGTATATGCCGTGCAGCAGTGGGACGAGACAGGACGGGGCGTCAATCAATTGTGGTCAGCAGACTGAGCGTGGTATATGCCGTGAAGCAGTGGGACGGGACGGGGCGTCAATCAATTGTGGTCAGCAGACTGAGCGAGGTATATGCCGTGCAGCAGTGGGACGGGACGGGACGGGGCGTCAATCAATTGTGGTCAGCAGACTGAGCGAGGTATATGCCGTGCAGCAGTGGGACGGGACGGGACGGGACGGGGCGTCAATCAATTGTGGTCAGCAGACTGAGCGAGGTATATGCCGTGCAGCAGTGGGACGGGACGGAACGGGGCGTCAATCAATTGTGGTCAGCAGACTGAGCGAGGTATATGCCGTGCAGCAGTGGGACGGGACGGGACGGGACGGGACGGGACGGAACGGGGCGTCAATCAATTGTGGTCAGCAGACTGAGCGAGGTATATGCCGTGCAGCAGTGGGACGAGACAGGACGGGGCGTCAATCAATTGTGGTCAGCAGACTGAGCGAGGTATATGCCGTGCAGCAGTGGGACGGGACGGGGCGTCAATCAATTGTGGTCAGCAGACTGAGCGAGGTATATGCCGTGCAGCAGTGGGACGGGACGGGACGGGGCGTCAATCAATTGTGGTCAGCAGACTGAGCGAGGTATATGCCGTGCAGCAGTGGGACGGGACGGGACGGGACGGGGCGTCAATCAATTGTGGTCAGCAGACTGAGCGAGGTATATGCCGTGCAGCAGTGGGACGGGACGGGACGGGACGGGGCGTCAATCAATTGTGGTCAGCAGACTGAGCGAGGTATATGCCGTGAAGCAGTGGGACGGGACGGGACGAGACGGGGCGTCAATCAATTGTGGTCAGCAGACTGAGCGAGGTATATGCCGTGCAGCAGTGGGACGGGACGGGACGGGGCGTCAATCAATTGTGGTCAGCAGACTGAGCGAGGTATATGCCGTGCAGCAGTGGGACGGGACGGGACGGGGCGTCAATCAATTGTGGTCAGCAGACTGAGCGAGGTATATGCCGTGAAGCAGTGGGACGGGACGGGACGGGGCGTCAATCAATTGTGGTCAGCAGACTGAGCGAGGTATATGCCGTGCAGCAGTGGGACGGGACGGGACGAGACGGGGCGTCAATCAATTGTGGTCAGCAGACTGAGCGAGGTATATGCCGTGCAGCAGTGGGACGGGACGGGACGGGGCGTCAATCAATTGTGGTCAGCAGACTGAGCGTGGTATATGCCGTGAAGCAGTGGGACGGGACGGGACGGGACGGGACGAGACGGGGCGTCAATCAATTGTGGTCAGCAGACTGAGCGAGGTATATGCCGTGCAGCAGTGGGACGGGACGGGACGGGGCGTCAATCAATTGTGGTCAGCAGACTGAGCGTGGTATATGCCGTGAAGCAGTGGGACGGGACGGGACGGGGCGTCAATCAATTGTGGTCAGCAGACTGAGCGAGGTATATGCCGTGCAGCAGTGGGACGGGACGGGACGGGACGGGGCGTCAATCAATTGTGGTCAGCAGACTGAGCGAGGTATATGCCGTGCAGCAGTGGGACGGGACGGGGCGTCAATCAATTGTGGTCAGCAGACTGAGCGAGGTATATGCCGTGCAGCAGTGGGACGGGACGGGACGGGGCGTCAATCAATTGTGGTCAGCAGACTGAGCGAGGTATATGCCGTGAAGCAGTGGGACGGGACGGGACGGGGCGTCAATCAATTGTGGTCAGCAGACTGAGCGAGGTATATGCCGTGCAGCAGTGGGACGGGACGGGACGGGGCGTCAATCAATTGTGGTCAGCAGACTGAGCGAGGTATATGCCGTGCAGCAGTGGGACGGGACGGGGCGTCAATCAATTGTGGTCAGCAGACTGAGCGAGGTATATGCCGTGCAGCAGTGGGACGGGACGGGACGGGGCGTCAATCAATTGTGGTCAGCAGACTGAGCGAGGTATATGCCGTGCAGCAGTGGGACGGGACGGGACGGGACGGGGCGTCAATCAATTGTGGTCAGCAGACTGAGCGTGGTATATGCCGTGCAGCAGTGGGACGGGACGGAACGGGGCGTCAATCAATTGTGGTCAGCAGACTGAGCGAGGTATATGCCGTGCAGCAGTGGGACGGGACGGGACGAGACGGGGCGTCAATCAATTGTGGTCAGCAGACTGAGCGAGGTATATGCCGTGCAGCAGTGGGACGGGACGGGGCGTCAATCAATTGTGGTCAGCAGACTGAGCGAGGTATATGCCGTGCAGCAGTGGGACGGGACGGGACGGGGCGTCAATCAATTGTGGTCAGCAGACTGAGCGAGGTATATGCCGCGCAGCAGTGGGACGGGACGGGACGGGGCGTCAATCAATTGTGGTCAGCAGACTGAGCGAGGTATATGCCGTGCAGCAGTGGGACGGGACGGGACGGAACGGGGCGTCAATCAATTGTGGTCAGCAGACTGAGCGAGGTATATGCCGTGCAGCAGTGGGACGGGACGGGACGGGGCGTCAATCAATTGTGGTCAGCAGACTGAGCGTGGTATATGCCGTGAAGCAGTGGGACGGGACGGGGCGTCAATCAATTGTGGTCAGCAGACTGAGCGAGGTATATGCCGTGCAGCAGTGGGACGGGACGGGACGGGACGGGGCGTCAGTCAATTGTGGTCAGCAGACTGAGCGTGGTATATGCCGTGAAGCAGTGGGACGGGACGGGGCGTCAATCAATTGTGGTCAGCAGACTGAGCGAGGTATATGCCGTGCAGCAGTGGGACGGGACGGGACGGAACGGGGCGTCAATCAATTGTGGTCAGCAGACTGAGCGAGGTATATGCCGTGCAGCAGTGGGACGAGACAGGACGGGGCGTCAATCAATTGTGGTCAGCAGACTGAGCGAGGTATATGCCGTGCAGCAGTGGGACGGGACGGGACGGGGCGTCAATCAATTGTGGTCAGCAGACTGAGCGAGGTATATGCCGTGCAGCAGTGGGACGGGACGGGACGGGGCGTCAATCAATTGTGGTCAGCAGACTGAGCGAGGTATATGCCGTGCAGCAGTGGGACGGGACGGAACGGGGCGTCAATCAATTGTGGTCAGCAGACTGAGCGAGGTATATGCCGTGCAGCAGTGGGACGGGACGGGACGGGACGGGACGGGACGGAACGGGGCGTCAATCAATTGTGGTCAGCAGACTGAGCGAGGTATATGCCGTGCAGCAGTGGGACGAGACAGGACGGGGCGTCAATCAATTGTGGTCAGCAGACTGAGCGAGGTATATGCCGTGCAGCAGTGGGACGGGACGGGACGGGGCGTCAATCAATTGTGGTCAGCAGACTGAGCGAGGTATATGCCGTGCAGCAGTGGGACGGGACGGGACGGGGCGTCAATCAATTGTGGTCAGCAGACTGAGCGAGGTATATGCCGTGCAGCAGTGGGACGGGACGGGACGGGGCGTCAATCAATTGTGGTCAGCAGACTGAGCGAGGTATATGCCGTGCAGCAGTGGGACGGGACGGGACGGGACGGGGCGTCAATCAATTGTGGTCAGCAGACTGAGCGAGGTATATGCCGTGAAGCAGTGGGACGGGACGGGACGAGACGGGGCGTCAATCAATTGTGGTCAGCAGACTGAGCGAGGTATATGCCGTGCAGCAGTGGGACGGGACGGGACGGAGCGTCAATCAATTGTGGTCAGCAGACTGAGCGAGGTATATGCCGTGCAGCAGTGGGACGGGACGGGACGGGGCGTCAATCAATTGTGGTCAGCAGACTGAGCGAGGTATATGCCGCGCAGCAGTGGGACGGGACGGGACGGGGCGTCAATCAATTGTGGTCAGCAGACTGAGCGAGGTATATGCCGTGCAGCAGTGGGACGGGACGAGACGGGGCGTCAATCAATTGTGGTCAGCAGACTGAGCGAGGTATATGCCGCGCAGCAGTGGGACGGGACGGGACGAGACGGGGCGTCAATCAATTGTGGTCAGCAGACTGAGCGAGGTATATGCCGTGCAGCAGTGGGACGGGGCGGGACGGGGCGTCAATCAATTGTGGTCAGCAGACTGAGCGAGGTATATGCCGTGCAGCAGTGGGACGGGACGGGACGGGACGTCAATCAATTGTGGTCAGCAGACTGAGCGAGGTATATGCCGTGCAGCAGTGGGACGGGACGGAACGGGGCGTCAATCAATTGTGGTCAGCAGACTGAGCGAGGTATATGCCGTGCAGCAGTGGGACGGGACGGGACGGGACGGGACGGGACGGAACGGGGCGTCAATCAATTGTGGTCAGCAGACTGAGCGAGGTATATGCCGTGCAGCAGTGGGACGAGACAGGACGGGGCGTCAATCAATTGTGGTCAGCAGACTGAGCGAGGTATATGCCGTGCAGCAGTGGGACGGGACGGGACGGGGCGTCAATCAATTGTGGTCAGCAGACTGAGCGAGGTATATGCCGTGCAGCAGTGGGACGGGACGGGACGGGGCGTCAATCAATTGTGGTCAGCAGACTGAGCGAGGTATATGCCGTGCAGCAGTGGGACGGGACGGGACGGGACGGGACGAGACGGGACGGGGCGTCAATCAATTGTGGTCAGCAGACTGAGCGAGGTATATGCCGTGCAGCAGTGGGACGGGGCGGGACGGGGCGTCAATCAATTGTGGTCAGCAGACTGAGCGAGGTATATGCCGTGCAGCAGTGGGACGGGACGGGACGGGACGTCAATCAATTGTGGTCAGCAGACTGAGCGAGGTATATGCCGTGCAGCAGTGGGACGGGGCGGGACGGGGCGTCAATCAATTGTGGTCAGCAGACTGAGCGAGGTATATGCCGTGCAGCAGTGGGACGGGACGGGACGGGGCGTCAATCAATTGTGGTCAGAAGACTGAGCGAGGTATATGCCGTGAAGCAGTGGGACGGGACGGGACGGGGCGTCAATCAATTGTGGTCAGCAGACTGAGCGAGGTATATGCCGTGCAGCAGTGGGACGGGACGGGACGGGGCGTCAATCAATTGTGGTCAGCAGACTGAGCGAGGTATATGCCGTGAAGCAGTGGGACGGGACGGGACGGGGCGTCAATCAATTGTGGTCAGCAGACTGAGCGAGGTATATGCCGTGCAGCAGTGGGACGGGACGGGACGGGGCGTCAATCAATTGTGGTCAGCAGACTGAGCGAGGTATATGCCGTGCAGCAGTGGGACGGGGCGGGACGGGGCGTCAATCAATTGTGGTCAGCAGACTGAGCGTGGTATATGCCGTGCAGCAGTGGGATGGGACGGGACGGGGCGTCAATCAATTGTGGTCAGCAGACTGAGCGAGGTATATGCCGTGCAGCAGTGGGACGGGACGGGACGGGACGGGACGGGGCGTCAATCAATTGTGGTCAGCAGACTGAGCGAGGTATATGCCGTGCAGCAGTGGGACGGGGCGGGACGGGGCGTCAATCAATTGTGGTCAGCAGACTGAGCGAGGTATATGCCGTGCAGCAGTGGGACGGGACGGGACGGGGCGTCAATCAATTGTGGTCAGCAGACTGAGCGAGGTATATGCCGTGCAGCAGTGGGACGAGACGGGACGGGACGGGGCGTCAATCAATTGTGGTCAGCAGACTGAGCGAGGTATATGCCGTGCAGCAGTGGGACGGGACGGGGCGTCAATCAATTGTGGTCAGCAGACTGAGCGAGGAATATGCCGTGCAGCAGTGGGACGGGACGGGACGGGGCGTCAATCAATTGTGGTCAGCAGACTGAGCGAGGTATATGCCGTGAAGCAGTGGGACGAGACGGGACGGGGCGTCAATCAATTGTGGTCAGCAGACTGAGCGAGGTATATGCCGTGCAGCAGTGGGACGGGACGGGGCGTCAATCAATTGTGGTCAGCAGACTGAGCGAGGTATATGCCGTGCAGCAGTGGGACGGGACGGAACGGGGCGTCAATCAATTGTGGTCAGCAGACTGAGCGAGGTATATGCCGTGCAGCAGTGGGACGGGACGGGGCGTCAATCAATTGTGGTCAGCAGACTGAGCGAGGTATATGCCGTGCAGCAGTGGGACGGGACGGAACGGGGCGTCAATCAATTGTGGTCAGCAGACTGAGCGAGGTATATGCCGTGAAGCAGTGGGACGGGACAGGACGAGACGGGGCGTCAATCAATTGTGGTCAGCAGACTGAGCGAGGTATATGCCGCGCAGCAGTGGGACGGGACGGGACGGGGCGTCAATCAATTGTGGTCAGCAGACTGAGCGAGGTATATACCGTGCAGCAGTGGGACGGGACGGAACGGGGCGTCAATCAATTGTGGTCAGCAGACTGAGCGAGGTATATGCCGTGCAGCAGTGGGACGGGACGGGACGGGACGGGGCGTCAATCAATTGTGGTCAGCAGACTGAGCGAGGTATATGCCGCGCAGCAGTGGGACGGGACGGGACGGGGCGTCAATCAATTGTGGTCAGCAGACTGAGCGAGGTATATGCCGTGCAGCAGTGGGACGGGACGGGACGGGGCGTCAATCAATTGTGGTCAGCAGACTGAGCGTGGTATATGCCGTGCAGCAGTGGGACGGGACGGGACGGGGCGTCAATCAATTGTGGTCAGCAGACTGAGCGAGGTATATGCCGTGCAGCAGTGGGACGGGACGGGGCGTCAATCAATTGTGGTCAGCAGACTGAGCGAGGTATATGCCGTGCAGCAGTGGGACAGGACGGGACGGGACGGGACGGGACGGGACGGGACGGGACGGGACGGGACGGGACGGGACGGGACGGGACGGGGCGTCAATCAATTGTGGTCAGCAGACTGAGCGAGGTATATGCCGTGCAGCAGTGGGACGGGACGGGACGGGACGGGACGGGGCGTCAATCAATTGTGGTCAGCAGACTGAGCGAGGTATATGCCGTGCAGCAGTGGGACGGGACGGGACGGGACGGGACGGGACGGGACGGGACGGGACGGGACGGGACGGGACGGGACGGGACGGGACGGGACGGGACGGGACGGGACGGGGCGTCAATCAATTGTGGTCAGCAGACTGAGCGAGGTATATGCCGTGCAGCAGTGGGACGGGACGGGACGGGACGGGACGGGACGGGACGGGACGGGGCGTCAATCAATTGTGGTCAGCAGACTGAGCGAGGTATATGCCGTGCAGCAGTGGGACGGGACGGGACAGGACGGGACGGAGCGTCATACCGCTGGTATATTCAGCAGGCAAACCACGGTTCATACTGGACATTTCACGCAACATTGTGTTCAAAAATGAATTACTCCTTTTGACATGATAGATTATCTTCCTATCGACTCGATAAGCATTAGCCTGATTCATGGCTGCGTTCCCCGTTCTGGAAACGCTCCCACGTTTGTCCCAACCACAAAATGTTTTTTACGGCACATATAATGCCTCAATTGACTTATTCTAGATGATCGCAAGCGTCAAATAATCACTAGTCACCACGCCGTATCAGCGCTGCCGCTTGAGACAAAACGTGGCATCCTGCACCGCCTGCTGCGACATCTATCGAGCTCACACGAACTACACCGTGCCTGATCCAAGCGTGAGACCCATAATTCTCCTGAACCTGATTCAGCATTCTCGACCGTATTCATTCGATTGTATTAACATATACGCGTGAGTACAATACGATCTTCAGTGGCATTGTCTATCGCACTGAGGTACCAACTTCCAGCATTCACAGGCTGTCAGCACCTCCCACACCGAGTCAAACTGTGACGGTAAACTGGCCGCTCTGATGCTGATTATATAAGTTTTAGGGTCCACAAAACGGCTATTTTCTCACCTGAGCAGGTCCTGAATGTGCATCTGCAGCAGGGCGATGCTCTTCACATCCAGCTCTGTGTAGGTCAGCATCGGGCCCATCTTCACTGCAACACGACAACGGCATACATTCAGCAGCCACGCTCTCGGCAGTCATGGGCGGCATTCTGATACATTCAGCAGCCACGCTCTCGGCAGTCATGATACATTCAGCAGCCACGCTCTCGGCAGTCATGGACGGCATCCTGATACATTCAGCAGCCACGCTCTCGGCAGGCATGGGCGGCATTCTGATACATTCAGCAGCCACGCTCTGGGCAGTCATGATACATTCAGCAGCCACGCTCTCGGCAGTCATGATACATTCAGCAGCCACGCTCTGGGCAGTCATGATACATTCAGCAGCCACGCTCTCGGCAGTCATGATACATTCAGCAGCCACGCTCTCGGCAGGCATGGGCGGCATTCTGATACATTCAGCAGCCACGCTCTGGGCAGTCATGATACATTCAGCAGCCACGCTCTCGGCAGTCATGATACATTCAGCAGCCACGCTCTCGGCAGTCATGATACATTCAGCAGCCACGCTCTCGGCAGTCATGATACATTCAGCAGCCACGCTCTCGGCAGTCATGATACATTCAGCAGCCACGCTCTGGGCAGGCATGATACATTCAGCAGCCACGCTCTGGGCAGTCATGATACATTCATCAGCCACGCTCTCGGCAGTCATGATACATTCAGCAGCCACGCTCTGGACAGTCATGATACATTCAGCAGCCACGCTCTGGGCAGTCATGATACATTCAGCAGCCACGCTCTCGGCAGTCATGATACATTCAGCAGCCACGCTCTCGGCAGGCATGATACATTCAGCAGCCACGCTCTCGGCAGTCATGATACATTCAGCAGCCACGCTCTCGGCAGTCATGATACATTCAGCAGCCACGCTCTGGGCAGTCATGATACATTCAGCAGCCACGCTCTCGGCAGTCATGATACATTCAGCAGCCACGCTCTGGGCAGTCATGATACATTCAGCAGCCACGCTCTCGGCAGTCATGATACATTCAGCAGCCACGCTCTCGGCAGTCATGATACATTCAGCAGCCACGCTCTCGGCAGTCATGATACATTCAGCAGCCACGCTCTGGGCAGTCATGATACATTCAGCAGCCACGCTCTCGGCAGTCATGATGCATTCAGCAGCCACGCTCTGGGCAGTCATGATACATTCAGCAGCCACGCTCTCGGCAGTCATGATACATTCAGCAGCCACGCTCTGGGCAGTCATGATACATTCAGCAGCCACGCTCTGGGCAGTCATGATACATTCAGCAGCCACGCTCTCGGCAGTCATGATACATTCAGCAGCCACGCTCTGGGCAGTCATGATACATTCAGCAGCCACGCTCTCGGCAGTCATGATACATTCAGCAGCCACGCTCTGGGCAGTCATGATACATTCAGCAGCCACGCTCTCGGCAGTCATGATACATTCAGCAGCCACGCTCTCGGCAGTCATGATACATTCAGCAGCCACGCTCTGGGCAGTCATGATACATTGAGCAGCTACGCTCTCGGCAGTCGTGGACGGCACCCATTGGCTTACGACGGTGATCGAATGCAATCGACAAGGTGGCGGAAGGCCAGACACGCACTGTATAGCGACACTGGCCACTGTATAGCGAGACTGACCACTGTATAGCGCCACTGGCCACTGTATAGCGCCACTGTATAGCGCCACTGGCCACTGTATAACGCCACTGTATAGCGCCACTGGCCACTGTATAGCGCCACTGGCCACTGTATAGCGCCACTGGCCACTGTATAGCGCCACTGGCCACTGTATAGCGCCACTGGTCACTGTATAGCGACACTGGCCACTGTATAGCGACACTGGCCACTGTATAGCGACACTGGTCACTGTATAGCGCCACTGGCCACTGTATAGCGCCACTGGCCACTGTATAGCGACACTGGTCACTGTATAGCGCCACTGGCCACTGTATAGTGACACTGGCCACTGTATAGCGCCACTGGCCACTGTATAGCGTCACTGGCCACTGTATAGCGCCACTGTATAGCGCCACTGGCCACTGTATAGCGCCACTGGTCACTGTATAGCGACACTGGTCACTGTATAGCGCCACTGGCCACTGTATAGCGCCACTGGCCACTGTATAGCGCCACTGTATAGCGCCACTGACCACTGTATAGCGCCACTGTATAGCGTCACTGGTCACTGTATAGCGCCACTGGCCACTGTATAGCGACACTGGCCACTGTATAGCGCCACTGTATAGCGCCACTGTATAGCGCCACTGGCCACTGTATAGCGCCACTGTATAGCGCCACTGACCACTGTATAGTGCCACTGTATAGCGTCACTGGTCACTGTATAGCGCCACTGGCCACTGTATAGCGACACTGGCCACTGTATAGCGCCACTGTATAGCGCCACTGGCCACTGTATAGCGCCACTGGCCACTGTATAGCGCCACTGTATAGCGATACTGGCCACTGTATAGCGCCACTGGCCACTGTATAGCGACACTGGCCACTGTATAGCGCCACTGTATAGCGACACTGGCCACTGTATAGCGTCACTGGCCACTGTATAGCGCCACTGTATAGCGCCACTGGCCACTGTATAGCGGCACTGGCCACTGTATAGCGCCACTGGCCACTGTATAGCGCCACTGGCCACTGTATAGCGCCACTGGCCACTGTATAGCGCCACTGGCCACTGTATAGCGCCACTGGTCACTGTATAGCGACACTGGCCACTGTATAGCGACACTGGCCACTGTATAGCGCCACTGGCCACTGTATAGCGCCACTGTATAGCGCCACTGTATAGCGCCACTGGCCACTGTATAGCGCCACTGTATAGCGCCACTGGCCACTGTATAGCGCCACTGGCCACTGTATAGCGCCACTGGTCACTGTATAGCGACACTGGCCACTGTATAGCGACACTGGCCACTGTATAGCGACACTGGCCACTGTATAGCGCCACGGGCCACTGTATAGCGCCACTGGCCACTGTATAGCGACACTGGTCACTGTATAGCGACACTGGTCACTGTATAGCGACACTGGTCACTGTATAGCGACACTGGCCACTGTATAGCGACACTGGTCACTGTATAGCGACACTGGCCACTGTATAGCGACACTGGCCACTGTATAGCGACACTGGCCACTGTATAGCGCCACTGGCCACTGTATAGCGACACTGGTCACTGTATAGCGACACTGGCCAGATATATAGCGACACTGACACAGACCAGATGGTGCACCAGGGCAGCATTGATGTTGCCACCGGCGGCTGCTGAGCGGCGCCCGCCGGGTTACCGGCCGGGCCGCGTGGCGGCCGTGGCGAGGCCCGACCTGGGCCAGGGCGCGCGTGCGTGCCTGCGATTGGTCGCTGGTGTCCCGCGCCGCGGGCACCAGCGAGGTTACCTCGGGCTGGCACGCCGGTCGTCAGGGGACTGTCTGGCTGGGTCTGGTGCGGAACGGACTCATTCTCTGTCGCTGTTGTTGGGTGTCTGGTGGTACGCGTCACAATATAGCCGAGTGACATAATCGGGTGTTGTGCGGTGAGGTGACTGAGGTGACGAGAAGTGACGACGGAGGTGACGACGGAGGTGACGAGAAGTGACAACGGAGGTGCAACAGAAATCGGAGCATCGGCAAGCCTTCAGGGGTAGTGTGACAGGGGTAGTGGGTAGTGATCTAGTCATTTTCCAACCTCATCTGGGGTGTGTGAGGGAGGCGGCCACGGTGTCTCCATCGATATATCGGGGTTTAACTCGTTTCCCGTGTCTCGCCATCGAGACGCGGGGGCGGGGCCTCTTTTCATACAAGGGGAGCGACCAGTCGGCTTCGGCTAACCTCGCCATCGAGGCGCCGAAGTATCGGTAGATCTGTCGGATCTCAGTGCCCTCGTCATCGAGGAGCTGTGATCAGTCAGCGACTGTCGTCTTTCCTCACCATCCTTACCCTGACCCAGACATCCTTCTCATGCCCTCCCCCAGTCAGTCATACATTCACATCTGTCGCCAGCGTGTGTAAAACCAGAGGACATCGTGGCGACAATTGACATGAGATGAATTCACGGTTATAGCCAAGCACCATATGCGTACGCATCTCAGTCACACTTCTGGCAAAATGCAGTTATGCATTTCAAGCGCCACACGAATCCGGAAAGTCAGCCAGCCGATTATATCTCAAGCCTTGGAACCTGGCGTGCCCCGGTTCGAATTCGGGTCCACCACTGGCTCTGTAGCTACCGTACTTTGCACACCTAACCACGACCAGCAGTCCAACATACGCCCGTAACTCCGAACTCCACCATGCACGACAAAGCAGCGTTCTATTCCAGAAGCTGGGACTGAGGGCGGCAGTTAGCGCTTACCCAGCAGCCTCAGTATGTGGATCGGGCCGTAGATCTCCGAGAGCGGCGTGTCCTTATGATTCTGCAGGATGTCGGCGTACTGGACACGCTCGAACTTGTACAGCAGCTGCGTCCCCAGCATCACGTTGAAGTACTCCTTCAGGCCCTCGGTCACCTCGAGCACGGCGCTCTCCCTGCGGAGCAAGTGGTGTCACAGGTGGAAGCAGTACTGCCGGGTGATGACGGGGTACATTCAGACAGAGATCAGCGGAGGCAGCGGTCAGTCCAGGACGGGCACCCCGCTGTGGCGCGGCCTGATGACGGGGTACATTCAGACAGAGATCAGCGGAGGCAGCGGTCAGTCCAGGACGGGCACCCCGCTGTGGCGCGGCCTGAGGACGGGGTACATTCAGACAGAGATCAGCGGAGGCAGCGGTCAGTCCAGGACGGGCACCCCGCTGTGGCGCGGCCTGAGGACGGGGTACATTCAGACAGAGATCAGCGGAGGCAGCGGTCAGTCCAGGACGGGCACCCCGCTGTGGCGCGGCCTGAGGACGGGGTACATTCAGACAGAGATCAGCGGAGGCAGCGGTCAGTCCAGGACGGGCACCCCGCTGTGGCGCGGCCTGAGGACGGGGTACATTCAGACAGAGATCAGCGGAGGCAGCGGTCAGTCCAGGTCGGACATCCCGCTGTGGCGCGGCCTGATGACGGGGTACATTCAGACAGAGATCAGCGGAGGCAGCGGTCAGTCCAGGACGGGCACCCCGCTGTGGCGCGGCCTGAGGACGGGGTACACTCAGACAGAGATCAGCGGAGGGAGCGGTCAGTCCAGGACGGGCACCCCGCTGTGGCGCGGCCTGAGGACGGGGTACATTCAGACAGAGATCAGCGGAGGCAGCGGTCAGTCCAGGTCGGACATCCCGCTGTGGCGCGGCCTGAGGACGGGGTACACTCAGACAGAGATCAGCGGAGGGAGCGGTCAGTCCAGGTCGGGCACTCCGCTGTGGCGCGGCCTGATGACGGGGTACACTCAGACAGAGATCAGCGGAGGGAGCGGCCAGTCCAGGTCGGGCACCCCGCTGTGGCGCGGCCTGAGGACGGGGTACACTCAGACAGAGATCAGCGGAGGGAGCGGTCAGTCCAGGTCGGACATCCCGCTGTGGCGCGGCCTGATGACGGGGTATACTCAGACAGAGATCAGCGGAGGGAGCGGCCAGTCCAGGTCGGGCACCCCGCTGTGGCGCGGCCTGAGGATGGGGTACACTCAGACAGAGATCAGCGGAGGGAGCGGTCAGTCCAGGTCGGACATCCCGCTGTGGCGCGGCCTGAGGACGGGGTACACTCAGACAGAGATCAGCGGAGGGAGCGGTCAGTCCAGGACGGGCTCCCCGCTGTGGCGCGGCCTGAGGACGGGGTACACTCAGACAGAGATCAGCGGAGGGAGCGGTCAGTCCAGGACGGGCTCCCCGCTGTGGCGCGGCCTGAGGACGGGATACACTCCGACAAACAGAGGTCGTGTCACTAGTGTTGGATGGCCTGCGGTTGTTCTAGTTAGTCATACACGGGGCTACGCTATTAGGTGCACAGTATCCACTCATCTTAGTGCTCAACACAAACGTCTGATAAAGACCAACACAGCTGATAGTCTGCGTTTAATCACATCGACGATCGAAATGACGATTATTCGAAAAGAAGCTAAAACGAGCGAGATATGCCAGGTCCGCCTCTGGTGCTGTAGCTCACTTGTTTGGTGTGCTGGACTTGCTCGAGTTCTTCAGCTTGACGTATTCGTCTATGCACTGGCTAACGGTGATGCGAGATGGTAGCTGGTATAGCTGGAAAGAGGAGGACGGGAGCTTCATAGATGAGCACATACACACCAAGAGGTGGCGGGTACGGCGTAGCGCAGAATATACCCAACGCAATACAATGGCGTAGCGTATTAACCTGATGAGGTCGTTTGGTCAAATCCTATAAGGCACTGCGTACACAATGAACGGAAGAGAACTTGTCAAACCGATAGTCCCAATTCAAAACTATATAGATCGTATTTACACTTACTGTTTACTGGCGCACAACAAAGCAGATGTCACCACTACTCGTCAGTTCCGCCACTAATTTTACCTTTTTCTGCCGGATCACGAAGTCCCAGTCGTCCACTAGCCACGGCTTAAGCTCGTCGGGCAGCTTGATTTTCACCTCGACCTTTGTCAAGAACTGTTCCTCCTGCGAAACAGACAAATACATTACAGAACTAGAGCGTAAGCAATACTGTCACGAATTTTCCACAAAATATGCCCCACAGACAGGACTAACGCAACGTACTGACCATAATATGGCATCAATCACAATACAAACATTGGCCAGCATACACTAAATGCGTTCCCACAGGCGCACTTCTACAAATTGTGGACAATTTGTATAATACTGGCGTCCGTGCTACATCGGTTACCATTGGTGCAGCTTCACACTTTGACTTCACCACGTCGCCAGCCCAGAACGACACACAGACATCGCGCTCGGTTCAGATAGTGGTCCGCAGCAGCAGACCCGGGATAACTGACCACCCGGCCACTGGTCGCCAGCCCAGAACGACACACAGACATCGCGCTCGGTTCAGATAGTGGTCCGCAGCAGCAGACCCGGGATAACTGACCACCGGGCCACTGGTCGCCAGCCCAGAACGACACACAGACATCGCGCTCGGTTCAGATAGTGGTCCGCAGCAGCAGACCCGGGATAACTGACCACCGGGCCAATCAGGTCGCCAGCCCAGAACGACACACAGACATCGCGCTCGGTTCAGATAGTGGTCCGCAGCAGCAGACCCGGGATAACTGACCACCGGGCCACTGGTCGCCAGCCCAGAACGACACACAGACATCGCGCTCGGTTCAGATAGTGGTCCGCAACAGCAGACCCGGGATAACTGACCACCCGGCCAATCAGGTCGGCAGGGTCCCACACCACTCACCGTTTCCACCGTCTGCTCCTGTTTGCCGCCCCGCTTGCGTCCCTCTGTGTCGGAGGCCTGTCAGATCAGGGGGTCGGATCAGGTCAGTGCCGAGGTCAGGTCAGGTCACATGAGCCACAAACCGTCGACCACAATACCACCACCAAACCATAAATCGTCATTAAATTGACATTCAGTTAACGTATGCCATTGTTTGCTGTTTTGGTTGGGGCTGATAATACGGTCTTAGTAATGCACCAAAGGCACGCATCATCCAGTATGAACCCAAGGACTGACAATAGAAAAGGCGTTAGACAAGCACAAGTCACTATAAAGCACCACAAGGACTGTGATTTTTAGCACGTCATCCATACCAATCAGCCGAATCAGTATCTTCTCACGCTTTCACGCATCTCAGACAAAACTGACAATTGCACCACGGAGTCATTAACCCAGCCGCGTCTCGGCTCTCTACGGGATGGGGCGGGGTCGGGTCAGGCCCTGGACGCGGCCGCACTGCTCTGTGAAGCGGGGGAGAGTCAGCCTCCACTCACAGTTTCCGAAGACGAGTCCACCAGCAGCTTCTTATCTTCCACGGCTTTGGGCGCCTGCAATAGCGCAACGAGAGAACGTGGGTGCTAGAGACGGGGGGCGACAAGCGTGCTGCCGCGCGCCACACGACGGACACATGCGCCAGACATGTACAGAGGAGAGAGCGCCGCAGTTCAGTCAGAAGGCCCAGTCGACAGACAGTTAAGTGGCGAGGCAACAGTCAGTCGCGCTCGGTGGCTGGCAGGTCACTGTTGGCCGTATGAGTGAGCCAGGCGCACTAAGCCCGCGGGGCAAGAGAACGCAAAGGCCGACATAGCGGGGGAAGTATTGGCTGACAGACGATGTACAGATACAGGATGCGTTGGCTATGATTTGCCCCTGACGTGTGGCCAAGCCAATGCACCGATACCTATGGCGAGTGATTGCAAGTGTTGATATGAGAGGACAGGTGTTTACATAGCGATCGGGAAGTTTACGAATCAGACAACAGGCGATAGTGAAGGAACTTCCGAGCCACCGGTAGCCGAACCTAGTCACGACTTAACATGAAATGGCGTAAAATAAAATAAAAACATCTCATCCACTTCATCAATATTTAGAGAGAGAAAAAAAACGAAAAACATGTGGCGCAGTGTTGAACTCTATACATAAAGAAAAAGCATGACAAGCCACCTAACATTTTTTTTTAGAAGAGAGCGTCCCCGCTGTTTGACGAACCTAATTATGAGGTTGTGATCGACAATGAAAAAGGCAAGGCATAAACATATACGCAAGTTGAAAAAAATAGTTCGATGTTATTAATGGGGTGCATGTATGACAATAAATGACAGTTACAATGAAGAAAAAACGTTCTGATCCATTTTATCTTTCCTCTCGTAACATGGACGTTGAAAGAAAATATCCGCGTAAAGAAAAGGAAGGTCACAATTTCGTTTTTTTTAAATTGACTGAGTCCGGAATTCATCATATTCAAGAACAAAAATAAAAAGGTTCAGGATCCCAAAGATCCAGCACGAAAACGTTGCACATGATCCCGGATCCAAAAAAGCAAAATAAAACAAGAGAATGGTAGCTAGGATCGCGCAGCAAATTTTGCCAAGGATTCAGTACACTAAATCTCCAACGCGGAAAGCGGTGTTTAGGATACAAATTACTTTGTCCTTCCAACAAAATCTAAGAAAATGATTCAGTATCCAACAAGGTCCCTGATCCGGCATCCTGGGGATCTTATATTTCAATTTTTCCCGGATCTAGATAATATTTGGGGATCTTTTAGGGATATCTGCTTACTATATCATACCATTCCTATGACATGCCTATTTTAATTCCCAGTCATCTAACCACGAACCGAAATAACCCTCCATTGCGGAACATTAACTCTATTAACTTGTTTTCTGCTCTACGGTTTCGGTGTGAGCACCTCTCAGCCAATCTCGTCGGATAGTGAAACTAAGCACACCCAGTGGCCAGTGCGATCCCGCAACCACCAGCGTCCCCGGCTCAGTGCCGCCACAAGAAGCCTGTGCCCGTGCCTCGCTGTCTCGCAGTGGGCGGGTGCGGGTCAGCCGCCACCGGGGCGGGGGCGGGGGCGGGGGCGGGGGCGGGGGCGGGGGCGGGGCGGCGTGCCGCGCCTCTCACCTGTTCGGGCGTGTCCAGCCGGCGGCGGCGGCGGCCGTCCTCGCTGCTCTGTACGCTGCTAACGGACGGCTCCCGCTGCCGGCCACTCGACTCGGCCCGCTCAGAACTGCCGGACGAGCAGGACGGAGCAGCCCCCGCCCCCGCTCCCGCCGCCGCCGCCGCCGCCGCCGCCGCCCCCGCCGCCGCCGGGACAACGGCACCAGTAGCAGCGGCAGCCGCCGCCGCCTCGGCTCGCCGCTTCCTGAGGTCCGACTTGATCTGCTTCTTGGCCTGTACGTCGGCGCTGCGGAGAGAAGGGCGGTGGTGAGTAGCTGTGCCGCGGAGAGGGAGAGGATGATGAGGGTGAGGCGGTGGTGAGTAGCTGCCGCGGAGAGGGTCAACTACTGTTCATTACCACGATGGAAGGGCGGTGGTGAGTAGCTGCCGCGGAGAGGGAGAGGATGATGAGGGTGAGGCGGTGGTGAATAGCTGCCGCGGAGAGGGTCAACTACTGTTCATTACCACGATGGAAGGGCGGTGGTGAGTAGCTGCCGCGGAGAGGGTCAACTACTGTTCATTACCACGATGGAAGGGCGGTGGTGAAAGCTGCCGCGGAGAGGGTCAACTACTGTTCATTACCACGATGGAAGGGCGGTGGTGAGTAGCTGCCGCGGAGAGGGTCAACTACTGTCCATTACCACGATGGAAGGGCGGTGGTGAGTAGCTGCCGCGGAGAGGGTCAACTACTGTTTATTACCACGATGGAAGGGCGGTGGTGAGTAGCTGCCGCGGAGAGGGTCAACTACTGTTCATTACCACGATGGAAGGGCGGTGGTGAGTAGCTGCCGCGGAGAGGGTCAACTACTGTTCATTACCACGATGGAAGGGCGGTGGTGAGTAGCTGCCGCGGAGAGGGAGAGGGTGATGAGGGTGAGGCGGTGGTGAATAGCTGCCGCGGAGAGGGTCAACTACTGTTCATTACCACGATGGAAGGGCGGTGGTGAGTAGCTGCCACGGAGAGGGTCAACTACTGTTCATTACCACGATGGAAGGGCGGTGGTGAGTAGCTGCCACGGAGAGGGTCAACTACTGTTCATTACCACCATGTACTGAATGGTGGCATTGGTCCGGACATCAATGAGGAACCGACGGATACATCGAGCACTGCACCAAAACAGGCTCGAGTCGATATCAACTAGATAGATACGACAGACACGCGCAGAACAAGACACTTGGCCTCATATTAATATGTCGATTCGAAATGGTACTTACTAGTGTGCCTCTTTCAGCTCTTTTTGCTTCTGGAGATTCGCTTCAATGTGCTTTAGGATGCGGTTTTCTGGCACAAACTCGTCCCAGCTGAAACAAACGAAATCGACCTAGTTAAAAGAATACGAGGTATGAAGTTGAGAGCCAAACATTTTACAGTCGGCAGAATTGGGTGTTTCGAGGTACTTTAATCAAGACATGTTTCGGTTCAAAATAATCAAATGCATGACGATGGAAAGAAACGACTTAAACATCACAAACGTAGTTTACACTTACTTTTTGTTCCACCCGGCGTAATGTACAAAATATTGGTTCTTTCCATCTTTGACACGTGTCTTGACACATTTTGCTTCATAAATCAAAGGTCCATGGAAGCACAAGACCTTTTCTCCTGTAACACAACAACAAGTATGCCAGCAAACAAAACACACGGGATGGACGCACGGTGAGAACAAATGCACAACAGTACTACTCACTACTCATGGCACAGTGAGAGCAAATGCACCACAGTACTCACTACTCATGGCACAGTGAGAACAAATGCACCACAGTACTCACTACTCATGGCACAGTGAGAACAAATGCACCACAGTACTCACTACTCATGGCACAGTGAGAACAAATGCACCACAGTACTCACTACTCATGGCACAGTGAGAGCAAATGCACCACAGTACTCACTACTCATGGCACAGTGAGAACAAATGCACCACAGTAATCACTACTCATGGCACAGTGAGAACAAATGCACCACAGTACTCACTACTCATGGCACAGTGAGAACAAATGCACCACAGTACTCACTACTCATGGCACAGTGAGAACAAATGCACCACAGTACTCACTACTCATGGCACAGTGAGAACAAATGCACCACAGTACTCACTACTCATGGCACAGTGAGAACAAATGCACCACAGTACTCACTACTCATGGCACAGTGAGAACAAATGCACCACAGTACTCACTACTCATGGCACAGTGAGAACAAATGCACCACAGTACTCACTACTCATGGCACAGTGAGAACAAATGCACCACAGTACTCACTACTCATGGCACAGTGAGAACAAATGCACCACAGTACTCACTACTCATGGCACAGTGAGAACAAATGCACCACAGTACTCACTACTCATGGCACAGTGAGAACAAATGCACCACAGTACTCACTACTCATGGCACAGTGAGAACAAATGCACCACAGTACTCACTACTCATGGCACAGTGAGAACAAATGCACCACAGTACTCACTACTCATGGCACAGTGAGAACAAATGTACCACAGTACTCACTACTCATGGCACAGTGAGAACAAATGCACCACAGTACTCACTACTCATGGCACAGTGAGAACAAATGCACCACAGTACTCACTACTCATGGCACAGTGAGAACAAATGCACCACAGTACTCACTACTCATGGCACAGTGAGAACAAATGCACCACAGTACTCACTACTCATGGCACAGTGAGAACAAATGCACCACAGTACTCACTACTCATGGCACAGTGAGAACAAATGCACCACAGTACTCACTACTCATGGCACAGTGAGAACAAATGCACCACAGTACTCACTACTCATGGCACAGTGAGAACAAATGCACCACAGTACTCACTACTCATGGCACAGTGAGAACAAATGCACTACAGTACCCATGAGGCACCATGTTGTATACTGTTTCCTGAGCAGTTCAGTAATGCTAGTACCACTATCCAACTCAAATTTCATAATTACCTATACTCACATCAATAAGCATTATCACAATGTTGCTTAAGTTGTGAGAAGCATGTTATTCTACTGGCTGGTTTACAGCTGACAATTCCTCAAGCTGGGTCCCTGCCAGCAGCTGGTGTTTACAGCAGTGATCACTAGTGCTGTAACAGCCACACAAAATAATGTACATTTTGCCTATCTGACATACATACCCTCTGCAAACTTCAGTCTTCCTGGAGCCATTCTTCACTTCAGTGCATTACAACATGGATGCAGAATCTGAAACAAAAGAGAGGTGCAAGCAGTGTGTTACATTGTCAGCATGTTGCACCAGAGACCGGACAAAGATGACACCAGTGCCCGTCTGAGAACCAATCCACCCAGCAACCTGTAGGTACCTACCTTCAGGAAGAAGGTGGACTTTGTATGAATATCTGCCAGCCAGCTAATCTAGTCAACAATCAACAGAAAGATATAAATGTGATTGTACCCTTCACCTAATGTTCACATGAACCTGGCACAGTCAAAATGGTGTTGGCTATGGTCATTCCCACAGTGAAATGTAGAATGACTTGAAACATTGTAGAATCAGGTTCTGTTTCTCCCGAGTGCAGGCACATGCCACCATTGATGTTCATGTAGTAGCTGATACTCTGTAATCATATGACTCTGACCATGTCTGAAGTAGATGGGGGGGGGGGGGGGGGGGGGTGCAGGAGTACCTCTCCATGTATCGGATTTATATAACTGTAGCCACATAATACTATCTAGGTTGCCCTCCCTGAACAGTTTGAAGAGCAGGCTGGATGCCCACTGGGTATCCTTATGGTAATCCACACCGGACACTGAGATAGGCCACAACTACAGAGCTTGACGAGATTCAGTCCTACACGCATCTGGACTTATATCCCAATGACCTTAAGATAATGTAAAGAATACCCTTACCTGTGACCATATATCATCAAGCATCTACAATGCTTAGGATGTTGGGGGGGGGGGGGGGGGGGTTATTTGAGAACAGTTGGTGTCCTTCAAGGTTTTGGGGGCCAGGGTGGCAATTTGGCACAGTGGTGAGATACTTGTTCACTGAACCAGGAGTTCCTGAGTCTGGGGTTTGATTCTCCCTGATGTGGTGGTGTCCTTCAAGGTTTTGGGGGCCAGGGAGGCAATTTGGCAGTGGTGAGCTACTTGTTCACTGAACCAGGAGTTCCTGAGTTTGGGGTTTGATTCTCCCTGATGTGGTGGTGTCCTTCAAGGTTTTGGGGGCCAGGGTGGGAATTTGGCACAGTGGTGAGATACTTGTTTACTGAACCAGGAGTTCCTGAGTCTGGGGTTTGATTCTCCCTGATGTGGTGGTGTCCTTCAAGGTTTTGGGGGCCAGGGAGGCAATTTGGCAGTGGTGAGCTACTTGTTCACTGAACCAGGAGTTCCTGAGTTTGGGGTTTGATTCTCCCTGATGTGGTGGTGTCCTTCAAGGTTTTGGGGGCCAGGGTGGGAATTTGGCACAGTGGTGAGATACTTGTTTACTGAGCCAGGAGTTCCTGAGTCTGGGGTTTGATTCTCCCTGATGTGGTGGTGTCCTTCAAGGTTTTGGGGGCCAGGGTGGGAATTTGGCACAGTGGTGAGATACTTGTTTACTGAGCCAGGAGTTCCTGAGTCTGGGGTTTGATTCTCCCTGATGTGGTGGTGTCCTTCAAGGTTTTGGGGGCCAGGGAGGCAATTTGGCAGTGGTGAGCTACTTGTTCACTGAACCAGGAGTTCCTGAGTCTGGGGTTTGATTCTCCCTGACGTGGTGGTGTCCTTCAAGGTTTTGGGGGCCAGGGTGGCAATTTGGCACAGTGGTGAGATACTTGTTCACTGAACCAGGAGTTCCTGAGTCTGGGGTTTGATTCTCCCTGATGTGGTGGTGTCCTTCAAGGTTTTGGGGGCCAGGGAGGCAATTTGGCAGTGGTGAGCTACTTGTTCACTGAACCAGGAGTTCCTGAGTCTGGGGTTTGATTCTCCCTGACGTGGTGGTGTCCTTCAAGGTTTTGGGGGCCAGGGTGGCAATTTGGCACAGTGGTGAGATACTTGTTTACTGAACCAGGAGTTCCTGAGTCTGGGGTTTGATTCTCCCTGATGTGGTGGTGTCCTTCAAGGTTTTGGGGGCCAGAGAGGCAATTTGGCAGTGGTGAGCTACTTGTTCACTGAACCAGGAGTTCCTGAGTCTGGGGTTTGATTCTCCCTGACGTGGTGGTGTCCTTCAAGGTTTTGGGGGCCAGGGTGGCAATTTGGCACAGTGGTGAGATACTTGTTCACTGAACCAGGAGTTCCTGAGTCTGGGGTTTGATTCTCCCTGATGTGGTGGTGTCCTTTAAGGTTTTGGGGGCCAGGGAGGCAATTTGGCAGTGGTGAGCTACTTGTTCACTGAACCAGGAGTTCCTGAGTTTGGGGTTTGATTCTCCCTGATGTGGTGGTGTCCTTCAAGGTTTTGGGGGCCAGGGTGGGAATTTGGCACAGTGGTGAGATACTTGTTTACTGAGCCAGGAGTTCCTGAGTCTGGGGTTTGATTCTCCCTGATGTGGTGGTGTCCTTCAAGGTTTTGGGGGCCAGGGTGGGAATTTGGCACAGTGGTGAGATACTTGTTTACTGAGCCAGGAGATCCTGAGTCTGGGGTTTGATTCTCCCTGATGGGGCCCCTGCATGAGGTGTGACCTGCCCCCTCCCTTGGGACAGGTTAAGTTATAGTCGGCAACTTAGTTCAAAGGGGATGACTACATGGGCAATGTTGCAATCAACTGTACTAGGTTTCAGATAGGGTAAAAACCTAATATTTTGTCACATCCAAACATCAGACTTTTCACGCTAGCAGGGTGTAGATGATCCTAATGCACTAAGGCACTGATAAACTATTGGTGCTTTAGTGTGTCAGTATCGTCTACACCTTGATAGCATGAAAAGTCTGAGGTGAGGTGATGTGTCGAGAGGCCTGTCCACGGAACCTGCGGTTTGCTGCGGTTCGGCGGTCAGCAGTGGTCGGCAGCAGGGGGGGGGGGGGGGGGGGACTAAAGTGGGAATGGGGCGATCGGTATGACGTCACACGGCTGCGGTTGGCTGCGATTCCGGCGGTCGGTACGAAGCAACCGCAGGAGAAATGTCACGTAAAGTGGCGCACGCGGCATTCATTGTTCAAGAGACGCCTGCTTGTGATGACACATAAGAAAAGGGGCGGGCCTGCTGGAAACCGCCGAACCGCAGGTGGTCGTGAACAGGCATCAGGGTTATAACCTACAGCAGCCGAACCTACCTACCGGTCCACCCGTTTGGGGATGAGCTCCTGATTCAAATTAACATGCAGCCTAAAACCAGTGTGCACACAAAATGATGATAATCGCTATAATTGGGTACAGGGTCTGTTGTCAAGAGAGATGAATTTAACTACATAAATAAAATCAATACACAACACATTTCACCAGAAGCTATTTTGGAGAAATCATAACAATTGCAATAACTATAAACAGTCAACTCCTCATACAAATGTATTGCTGACCAAGACACGTTTCGTATTGATAACGTCTTCAGTTGGTCATTAACAAAAACAAAATGAGGAGTTGACTGTTTATATGGCAAGTCAATATGAACGTTAAAGGGAAATATTCACCTTTTAATTGTTTTGCAACAATTTCTTAGGCTTCCGTTATGGTATAACAATGATGATTTAAATTTAAGAATGAAATACAACTATTCCCTAATTCAAAGTTGGAAGTTTTGACAAATTAAAAAGCAAGTACATATAATTATTTCGGAGTTCATCTCTTACCTGGTTCTCTTACCTGGTCGGGTTCCCAATAGCTTAGTGTCAGGAAAGGGTGGGCATGGAACATAGGGAACCCTAATTTACAGACGTGCCAGCCAAAAAGTGTAAAAACATCCATAGTAGGCTTTGCAAAGAAGATGGCTGGAGTTGTGCGTCTTCCCAAAACAAAATTGAGCCGCAAACAATCATGGCCTGATCAGATAAACCTAAGTGACTTCTCTCCAGTGTATGCATACAGGTCATCGCGAATACATGTGTCGAGCGACCGTTTAAAGCTGGATAGGACAGGAGCAGCGACAACCTCGTCAGGCAGCTGAGTCCACCTCTGGTGGATGCATCGCACGGAGAAGAAGCGTTTCCGAACATCAGTGGACACAGAAGGATGATAAAGCTTTAAGCAGTGTCCTCTGGTCCTGGCGAGATTTAGTAGGGTGAACAGATTATCGGGATGGATACAGGACTTGTGGTTAAGCACCTTCCAATGCTGGATCAGATCAGCCCTCAAAAGACAACCTTGCACTGAGTATAAGTTGAGTGAGTTCAGACGTTCAGAGTAGCACAAGTTTTCATGCCCAGAAATTTGCTTAGTCCACCTCCTCTGTCCTCTCTCCAATAAGGAAATATCATTAAGATAGCCAGTATTCCAGACGCATGACCCATACTCCATGAGAGGACGAATGTGAGTTGTCCAGAGGAAGAGCATGAACTCAGGAGAGCGGGAAACAGTAGATTTAAAAACAATTATGAGCTAGCCCACCAGCCTTACATGCTACTTCACGAATGTGGTCATGAAATTTCAGCTGACTATCAATCAGTATACTCAAATCCACGTGTTCCACGGTTAGGTCAGGAAAAGCGTAGAACCGCACACTTCCTCCCATTCATATGCAGTCCCCAAGATGCCGCGGTGGAGCATAGGATACCAATGTCAGCTTGAACACCATGAACAGAGGAGGGCACTGCATGCGGGGTAGGATGTGCTATGCAGGCAAACATTTTTAGAGCATCTGCAAATATTGTATAGGAGGTAGTCATGTGTGAGGCGATACTATTAATATATACCAAGAAAAGTAGAGCCCCCAGGACAGAGCCCCGGAGCACTCCACTTCTCACTTCCCTGTCTCTGCTGGTCTCGCCACTAACGCAAACCCTCATTTGCCGTCCTATTTGAGAAAGGATGCAACCCATTGGAGAAGATGACCATCAATGCCCAGTCTGCATAATTTCTTGAGCAATATAGCATGGCTCACCACACCAAACGTCTTGCTGAAATAAAATAAAATAACATCGACCACACCCCCTTCATCCATAGATTTTGACACTTTGTTGTAAACTTTGTTGTAAAGAGTTGGTCAACGGTTGACCTCCCGGAACGAAAACCAAACTGGTGCTCGGTGAGGAGATTTCCTTTCAGAGGCCTGTTCACGACCACCTGCGGTTCGGCGTTTTCCAGCAGGCTCCGAAGAAAAACGCAAAAATGCAGTGTTGGGATCGTATCAGGCCATCATGTTCTACACTATTGATGATAGTGATGAATGAAACCCTCCTTCTCTCCCCCAGGGACGCCACAGGTGACCGTTCAGTGATAACAGGCAGTGCCCCATCAGTGACAGAATGTGCCCCTGTAGATGACAGAACGTGCCCCATGTATGGGGCAGGTTCTGTCAGATGAGTCATCACCACATTGTCGACACTGGTGTTGAAACAAACTGAGATACCACTTGAACTCCTATGAACGATTTGAAGCTATTGCTGTATGTAACAGTAATGAGAAGTATCAACCACCAACGCTTAAAAGTGTGCCCACCAGGGCCAATTTTAACAAAAGTGACAGAACGTGCCCCGGTCTCCCCTACTGGTTGGTTGTCAGATGTGGCCGGAAAACACATAATCAATCATGGTAGGACAGTGATCGCAGCCAAGGAAGAGGAGGACACACCTGCACCTGAGGCCTGTTCACGGGGTCTGCGGCCGCCGCGGCTCCCGCGGCCAAAAGGGCGGGGCTAATCGTCAGCCAATCACGAAAGAGCAGATCCGGGAGGAGAGACTCTTCGTTCTGCGGCTCCTGCAGTTGCTCGGGAGCAGCCGCAAAATAACTTCGACATAAATGGCGCGCGTCTGACAAAGATTGCACACTGTTTTGTTGATATCGCAGCTCACTGGCGGTTGTTTGACAAAAAATGACAACTCGAAGTGACTCGTAGATATTCATGTAGTTGAGTGGTTTTGAACAAAAAAAACATTGAGGGTTTCATGAAATTGCCTATTCGTTGCGAACACTACACGCGCCATTTATCGGACGCCATCAGCGGCCGCAAAAGTGTCCAAAGTTGTTCAAATTAAGCTCCGCCTCCTGGCTCCTGGCGCCCGGTGGGTCTGCGGCCGCTTCGCGGCCGCAGACCCCGTGAACAGGCCTCAGGCCAACACAGTCTAAGTCAGAAGTCAGGATTAGGTCAAGTGTATTTCCAGACCTGGGGTAGGTGGGCTCGCTTATCCACTGAGTAAGACCAAGGAGGTCAAACACCTCCAAGAAACTTCTCTCAATAGGAGGGCACACCAAGGAAGGACCACCACTACATCAATCGATGTTGGGAAGATTAAAGTCGCCCAGGAGGATGATTTATTTTCATTGGCAAAAGTCAGAAATCAAATCTGCAAGCATTTTGTTGAGCAATGTGGTATAGGATGAATGAAGGTCTATAAATGACCAGTACATAGACATTGTATGCCACTAAGTGGAAGGAGAGAATATTTAGTTTGTGAGCAACAATTTCATCAATAAGGAGACTATCATGAACATATGCACACACACCATGTTTATAAACAGAACCCTCAGAACCACTCTGTAGGAGCCGAACATGGGAATACCAACCAAGGAATTTGGTGTATGGGCCAGCAGGTGGGATTCTGTAGCACATATTACTTTCAAGACGTTGGAGAGGATGAAGGCCTGGAGGGAATGGGGTTTGTAACTCAATCTGTTCCGATTGACCTGTGCAAATTTTCGAACAGTGGAGGTGGTCACTGGAGATCAGGCAGATAGTTTCCCCGAGACAATGGGGGTGAGGGGGGGGGGGGCAGACAGTGCATGCTGGCCATCATTCTCAATCCCTATGACAGTCCAGAGTAGGCAGAGTTGTCACCAGATGAAGACATCTGTTTCAGCTTATCATGATCAGTGTTTTCCCTCCACTAGCAAAATGCAACATCTGGTGTTGACCTTTCTGTTCAACGTCGAATACCTCTCGTTTCTCAACAAATCGCATACACTAAATAGGTCGCCGTCCAGGGCCAAGCTAAACTGCCGATTGCAATGCACTTTTTTTAATGCTTTTTGATTGTTCATAAACATTTGACACATATTCACAAAAGATAAGAGTGCAGGAAACATATTGCATACCTTCATGATAAATAGCAATGTGTAGGAAGGCTAATTTACAGAATTTGCTTCAGAGCCCGACTGGAAAAAATACACTGAGTACGCTGGACGCCTCGGCGGAGCCGTTGCGCCGAAATTTCGGCGCAATGGCCGTCGCGCCGAAATTTATTGGGTGCTACACCGCATGCACAACACCTGTTAACACCAAAATGTGAAGTCGGTGTGTGGAAGGCCGCGCAGCACCGCGTCAGCCTCGGCATCAGGATGTCGCCGTCTTTCAGTGCGTCTTTCATCAGGGGCGGATCCAGGGGGAGCAAGGGGCCATGCCCCCCCCCCCCCAAACAAACAAAAAACGGTCGGACCTACAGTTGTAAAAATTGCCTTTGCAGCAGTCAAAATCCAGCGATCCACATTGAAAAACCTGAAAATTTTGCTCCGCTTCGCGGCATGATACAAAATTCGCAATTGCTTATAAAATGTTCGAAAATGGGAAAATGAATTCATTAAATGTCTGGCAGAGGCTCTCCTTAGCGGTACCTAATTGTTAGCCCCAGGGCCCACTCCCTTCATACAATATTCACTTTCAAGCAGGCTACATGTTTAGCTAGTTGCCGAGTTCCGAAAAAAGGCGACGCGAACACAAAGACGCGTACATCGGCTCCCGGAAGCTGCTCCAGCGGTGCCCAACTTGCTGGACCGAAGAGCCTAATAGTGGGACCAGGCCAGGACCATCTCCCTAAGCCATCTCGCCCCAGGCTCCTCCAGATCCACAGGGACCATTTATGCGCGGAAAAGTCGTTCTGCCTCTTGCTGCTTTTAAACCGTTTGCACTGTTACCAGTTGTTTGTTACAGTTTGGCGCATATGTAATGTATAGTTATTAGCATATGTACTATTGAGCGCCGACTGCCACCGGTCATCTTGATTTACTATCCGAGGAATATGTAGATGAAAAACTACCTAAATTTCAATATTTGTCATCATACCGAGATGTGCAACCAGGAATAGGGGTTACCTGAGGCTTGGCTCAACTCACGGTCTGGTTCTAATATTAAAATGTTGTTTTCCAAGACCTAAAATTATAATTTTCATGCCGCTTCACATCGGCGGCCATCGTCATAACGAAGCAGCCATCGTCATCGTCTTTGGTTCGTTGTGACAGTGAATTGAATGAGTAGCATTTTTAGCTTCTCATCCTCTACGTCTACAAGCCACAAGGCCCATATTTCTGGGGAACTGAGATGTGCAACCAGGAATATGGGTTACCTGAGGCTTGGCTCCTCTCACGGTCTGGTTCCAATATTAAAATTGAGTTTTCCACGACCTAAAATTAACAATTTCACGCCGCTTCGCGGAGTCACATCGGTGGCCATCGTCATAACGAAGCCATTGTCATCGTCTTCGGTTCGTTGTAATGTTGAATTGAATTAATCACATTTTTAGCTACTTATCCTCTACAAGGCCCATATTTCTGGGGTTTAGCAGGCAAACTTGTAAAATTGTGCGCCGCTTCGCGGCGCTAAATAAATTTAATAACAAGTACCTACTATAACATGAAAACCACATTAAAAATGCTGCAAAGGCACACATATACAAATGGGGAAAAAAATTATGTCATATTAGCCGACCCCACACTCAAAAAGTTTGGCCATGCCCCTTGCCTACTTATCCCCCCCCCCCCCCATCAACAACTTTTTGGAAATATGCCACTGGATTTCCCCCCCCCCCCCCAAAAAAAAAAAACGGCTAGATCCGCCCGTCTTTCATGGCAAGGTCCATCCAGTAAGCGCCATCCCAGAGCACAGAGTACCAATCTGGCTGCTCCACCCTCGCCCAAATCGGCGGTTGTGAACCCTTTCCTTTGGCACTGACAGTCGCTGCTGACCCCACCCAGTACCGTTTGTCCACAGCTGGCAGGTGCTCAGCGATGGTGGAGGCCACCTGTTTCGCCAGCTCCCCCAACTTTCTGCCTTTTAGGATTTTTAAAAAAATTACTTCTCTAAATGGAAATACACTTTCCAAAAATGGAAAATCCGAAAATATACAATTTAACCATAGTGTCCCGACTGAATTGTGAACTCAGTGGTGAGGCTCCTGGCAGGAGCAGCCCAGTCATGGACCAGTGGACAGTGGACACAGTTGTGCAGCCTTGAAGGATTGAACCAGAATCTCTGCGGTCTGTGCACCAAACTTTTGCTAGATGAAATTACGCTGGAAGTGCACAGAAATTTTTGGCGCAATCACTGAATTACGCTGGACATGTTGATGAAAGCGTGTATTTTTCTAGTCAGGCTTCAGAGTACTTGCTGAATACCAAACGTTATAAGCGTGGACCGCTTATCAACTACTTGAAATATCTTTTGGTAAGAATGCTTATATGCAAAATGTGATCAATTAAAAATATATTTTGCTCTCATCTATTGATTTCAAGTAATAACTCCATTTTAGTGGAAAAGGGGGTAACGGTGGGGCTGGCGTCACCGTCCGGGACTGGCGTCACCCTCGCGGCCGGGCAATCAAATCAAGGTCCAGGTTACTATCACCGTTGTTGGTCTGGAGTCATGGGGAAGCTTAATGACGTCATCAGATTCTGGCTACGAGCGAATCTTAGGCGGACCTGATCGGACTTAATGGCTACGAGCAGTAAGTTTCGTCGCGATCGGACTTAATGGCTACGAGCTGTAGGGCGACCCGATCAGACTTAATGGCTACGAGCTGTAGGCCGACCCGATCAGACTTAATGACTATGAGCTGTAGGCCGACCCGATCAGACTTAATGGCTACGAGCTGTAGGCTGACCCGATCAGACCTAATGGCGGGGTTAGGTTAGGTTAGATTAGTTAAGTTTAATTAATTCTGATCGGTTCGGCCTACCACTCATAGCTATTAAATCGGGGCGGCCGAAGATTCGCTCGTATTTGGTGACGTCATTAAGCTTCCCCATGACTCCAGACCAACAACGGTGATAGCAACCTGCACCTTGATTTGATTGCTCGGCCGCGAGGGTGACGCCAGCCCCGGACGGTGACGCCAGCCCCACCGTTACCGAAAAGGGTTAATATTTCCCTTTAACAAATGCAAAAACATAAAAACAGCAAGCTTGAGCTTTCTGCTTACACTATTATGAGGCTAAGCTATTTGAGAAAACAAAAACAGTCAAACTCAAAATGTAGCACAAAATTGTGAGATTCATAAGCCGGTTACAAGAATGCACCTACCCACTTCTCTCCCATTCGCTTTTTGCTTACATATTTTTGTGCGCGCTCTCCCCCTTTCATATGGACTGCGCCATATTTGTCTACCAACCCTATTTTGACTGTTGCCACTAAACAACTGCTAAATGTTATTGGATCACTGTTCTTTGCCAAACTACAATACAATACTACATAAGATAACTTTCCGCTTTATCATTACAATTACACATACAACAAAAACATAGATTTTTCACAGTGGTTATTTTTTATATGGAACATGGATAGTAGATACACATGAAATGTAAATTGTGTCAGTCATTGTTAAAGTTTAAAAAGTTAAAAAAGATCCAGTTAAAAAAACGATGGCAGAGAAACTTCGCGCTACATTGCATGGCTGCAAAACTTTCTGACGAATGAGGTAAGTTTTTACAGGAAAGCAGTTGAGGCGCATTTTTCCATGACATTTTCATGAAAGACATGGAATATGGAATAAGTGCCGTAGAACAGCACAGCGAATGTCATTTGTGTCACAAAAGTTAAACATTCAGGTTTTACGTTTACCGTTTCAAACTTGTTTCGTCTATTTTCATTGCATATTTCTGATAGCTTGCTTTGAAGTTGAGCACTATTATGCTGTATTTTCGGCGTTTCCCATGTTTGTTATGTCTTAGTCGATACTATTCGAAGACATATATAATTTAGTGAACGCTTCTTTTACAACCTTCAAGCAAATGTGGCGCTCGCACGCCGCTTATCGCCGCCGCGCATGGATGACCTCTGCGAAAAGCGTGGTGCGGGCCGGAAAAATATCAAAATATACATTTTAACCGGCGATTTCACTGATATTCCTTTTTACATGCAGCTGACCAGTATATCTTCACATTATTAGGTAAGTGACAGTTATGTTTTATATTGCTAACCCATTCTGCAGTGGGCGTTTGATATCGTCTTCAACCTGAACCGGCTTTTCATTTCAGTTTTGTAAGCAAGTCATTCCATTTTATGGTGAAAATTGCAGAATTACTGGTGGCTGATTCAAATGACTCAATAAATTGTGTTGCTGGGTGACTTCCTTTTTATTCCCTTACCATTTTATTGTGGCACTACTAATGGCACTTGACCAAGGTGACAGAAATTTGGGCACATTTAGAGTAGTTTTCTTTGTAATATGTAAGTATGTAGAGCACATCTATAAAAAAGCTTATGTATGCATTTGTTGTGTTGTATACAGTGTCTTAGTTTGAACCAGGGGGCACAGGGCATGTGCTTCCCCAAAATGTCTGAGGTGGGCCCCTCTGCGTGGGCGGATTGGGATAGGCCAGTCTGCAAAACGTGGCAGGTTTCAATGATATCTTGTTGGGGCAGGGTTCATTGGAAATGATTCACAATTTTGGGGCAGCTTTTGAAATGTTGGGGCAGAAATTGCTGCCCAATGCAGCAGTAAGATTATTTGGGGCAACTAACACCAGGCTTACCTCACTGATTAGATACTGTTATAATAAGACAGGAGATTGTGTGTCTCTTTCCTCTGGCCTTCCTTACCTACCCTTACCATTACCCCTTGAGTGGTCAAGGTGGGGAGGCCAACTAGGCAAGTTTAACCAGGTGAGTGGGTATACACCAGAGCCCTGTTCAGGGGGCATGTTTATGTGGTTTATGTTAACTGCCCAGGGGATGATTCTGCCATGTCACTGGTACTTGGCAGTTGACACCCATTAAACGATGTTTACGTAATTGTAAACATACACAAAAGTTCACCAACCAAGAGTTTGACCACAAATTATATTATATTATCTAATACTAGTACTAAAGGCTAGCACTAAATTTACATAACAATGAGGTTAACATCTGAAATACTCTATAATTTAGAAGTAATATGCCAATGCATATGTGTTGATTCTTCATGTGTGCAGCAATTGCCATATGAGCTGTGCTCGTCAAATAAACATGTTTTCAAGCCATGTTGATGGTCAGGCCCATTAACCACAAAAACGGTTTACGTAAACACTGTGACATCAGTGGGCGAGTGTGACATCAGATGCTGCTGCTCCATGCTGATTGGTCAGTCACAACTTAAACATGTTTATGGTTTACGTAAACTGCATAAACATGCCCCTTGAAGTTTGAACAGGGCTCAGTGTTACTGCCCAGGAAGAACAACACATTGAACGGTAGAAGGCCTGCAGAATTATAAAAATGTGCCACTTTTTTAAAATAAAATGTGGCATATATGTATTTTTATTTGCTGCCATATTTCCAGAACATCCCTACCCATATAGTATTACTTTTGCAGGGCAAGACAATTTTGTAATATCCTATGTTTAACAAAATATTGTGAATTGCTGACATTATAAAGAATACCAATTATTTATTTATAACATATATTGATCATACTGAGTAAGAATTGCCCCTCATTGTATCTCAAATATAGAAACTTTTTGCATTGATAGTAAACAAAATTAACGGGCCACTGGGAGGAAAATGGTGCAAAGAACTATTTGTGGCTGTATCGTCTATCTTGTTTTTGCCAGTGCACTAAATCTGTGAGACTGGTCTGAACGGGCCCTTGCAGGGCGTGAGAGGGCCTTTACCAAGCTATAAGTAGAGGCCTTGCCAGTCCAAGGGGCCCTTACCAGGCTAAGGGAGCACAAAGCTGGTTTGAGAGGGCCCTTCCCAGGTCTTAGTGTGATGGCCGCCGGTCTGATAGGGATCTTCTTGAGCCTGAGAGGGTCATAGGCAGTGTGAGGTCCTTTTTAGACACTTTAGGGCCCTACACTGGTCTGAAAGGGCCCTTGCTGAAACTAGGAGGGCCCTTTGATAGTCTGAGAGCCCTAACCAGGTTGAAAAGAACCTATGCCCGCATTAGAGGGCCCTTACCAGACCTTAGGGGCCCTACGTCGGTCTGAGTGTCCTTGGCAGGTCTGAATAGGCCCTCGCTGGGTCTGAGAGAGCCTTACGCCTGTCGGCGAGGGCCTTTGCCAGTTCTGAGAGGGCCCTGGGGTGGTTTGCTACTTGCGAGGGTCCTGGCCGGGCCTGAGAGGGCTCTACGCCCGCTTAAGAGGGCCTGACCAAGCCTTAGAGGGACTTTGAAAGTTTGAGAGTCCCAGTCTTAGTCCTGAGTGGGACCTACATTAGTCAGAGATGGCCCTTGCCAGGCTTGAAATGGGCCTGCGCCTGTTTGAAAGGACTCTTTCCAGGCCTCAGAAGGCCCTAAGCCTGGTATGAGAGGGCCCTCACTAGGTCTCAGAGGACCCTATACCAGACACCAGGCGATCCATTTGGACCCGCCTGAGCATGAGGCCTGATCTGAGCCCTCTCAGGCCTGGCAATGGCTCTCAAACGGACGGAGAGCCATTCCAGTCTGGCAAGGGCCCTCTGGCTTATAAAGGGCCCTCTCAGGCCCACCAATAGTACTTTCAAAGAGACTGAGAGACTTCTCTTACCGACCTTAGGGCCCTCTCACACCGGCACAGGACACTCGGAACGGCCGAGGCCCCTTTCAGACAAACCGGTGGTCATCTCAGACCAGCAGAGTGCTCTCAAATATTGCAAGGGCCTTACTAGACTGGCATAGGGCCCTCTCAGGCCTGACAGGGTCTTTTGAGACTGGTATGGGACTCTTTCAGGGGACCCTCTTAGGCTTGTCGAGGGCTTTCTTATACCTGCAAATACAATCTCAGACCGACTGGAGGCCCTTTCAGACCGGTAAAAACGCTCGGGGTCCCTTGACGTCTGATGTGCCCCCCCCCCCGAAATTGTTGTACTGGATCCACCCCTGGTTTGAACCATCTGCAGGTCCATTGGTGCCTTTTTTGCTGGGCTGTCTTTTGTAGTCATTCTTTTGAGGGGTACTGATGAGGATCAGGACAGGTTTTTGTGCCATGGTTCATCTGGGGTGCAAGCTCATTCTGTAGGGCTAATATGCGACCTATTCCTGTATATTGTCATACCAAGGTTGCACTGCTATTGACACTGCTGGCATTTAATTGCCCTTTTGCAGAAGTGGTACACAATCAATTGGAGGGAATATGAGGTAGCCTGCAACTTATTACAACTGATCAAACTTCAGAATGTTCCATTCAGTTCAGTTTTCAGAATGTTCAGTTTCCTTCCAACGATTATGTATTTTACTGAGACACTATAGGTACAGCAACTTGTTGCTAAGAAAGGTCCTAATATTGTTATTGAGCCAGCATGAACCACTTTTTAAGTTTATTCCACTACAGGGTGTTGCTACAATATGCTGACCCCAATAGGGTTGGGACCTATTTGTAAGGTACCAATTTGTTGTGCTCATAAAAACAAGGATAATTTTTAATTATGTTTTTTTTTTTAATCACCATTGGATAGGGCCATCAAATAAATTTTGATTTCGGTATGCTGCGTTCTGATAGGGGTGGTACTACAGCGCGTGGCACATGCAAACGTCGAAATGAACAAAAATCATTCTTGGTAAAAAAAAAATGGCTTGATTTATGTAAGCATTAATTGATACAACCGTAAAACGCCTTTTTGGGCGATGACCGAGCGAGCGCGCTCTGGTAAAGCTAAAACAGGTTTGAAATATCAAACGGTAAGGGAGCACACGTGGTAGTAACACAGTAATTTTAGCCCTCCAGAAAAATTGCCAGGCCTCAATGCATGCCAACATAAAAATTAAGTTGTATTACATTGTTCATGATCTCCTTTCTCAAATCCGACAAAAGGGAGTACGTCCTTAACGCTGCATGCTTCAGCGTATAAATTAATGCTTATAATAATACAGCCATTTTTAATCAAGAATCATTTTTGCAAGGTTTTTTGTTCATTTCGACGTTCGCGTGTGCCAACTGCCACGCGCTGTGGTACCACCCTATCAGAACGCACCATACCAAACACAAAATTGATTTGATGGACCTATCCAATGGTGAAAACCCAATATCAATCGGAGCAGTGGTTGCAAAGTTATTAGCTTCCGAAAAGCGTCTGTATGGCCGGGTCGGGCCGGGTCAAATGTAAATTTGTCTAGTAAGTTGACTAGAAACCTCACGGGCGCTTCGCGCCTGCTCGGTAATGAAGCATGCAGCGCTCAGGACGTACTCCCTTTTGGCGGATTTTAGAAAGAAGATCATGAACTTGCGAGGCGCGATTTCTAGTTCTGAAGCCACCGGATTCAAGTCTGGCAGCACAATTCTGAATTTTGAAGCCACTGGCTTCTGCTTCCATAGTCGCATTGTTTTGGTTTAAGCTTCTGCTTTGGAGCCAGAATCCTAGCTTCATCTCAAAGTCTGTCCATCATACATAGCGGATGATGGACTGTTCGGTCCGAGCGAGGCGTTCCCCGTGCTGCTGGGCGACATCGACCCGTCAGGCAACCTCAACGTACAACTTAATTTGTATGTAGTTTGTCCCAGGGAAGCAACCGATACCGCTCATTTTACCGCCGATTAAGGCGTTTTACTGGTGTTTAGGAGGTATATAGAAAAATTGAGAAAATTACGCATAATTTTTTAAGCATAAAAACCTAATATCCCCCCCCCCCCCCCCAACCCAATTGGCCTACAAGAGCAGCATATCTGAACTTGCTGGAATAGGCCAAACTGAGGTAGGCTTCAAGTGCCATCCTTTGCTGCCAATCCAAACTAAACACTGCTGTCACTGTCATCAAGGGTGTTGTGACATGGGCCAATCACAGCTATCTGAGATATCTTTGACCTTGTGGTCGGTCTGCTTGGTCTGTCAGTCACTCTGTTTCCGGGATGGACTGGAATCGTTAGTCAGCCAACTAGCTGCACTCACAATACTGGGTCAACCCCACCACCAGAGCAGGTTGGCCTTGGTTTGGATATGTGAGCCGCTGCATAGGCGTAGGAACAGGGGGGGGGGGCATGGCCCCTCATTTTTCGGCTTTTTGTGTGCTAAAATATTTATTTTTGCTTGTTGAGAAAAGTTTTGAGGGAAAAAGCTCCGCCAAGACGAGAACAGCCCAAATCTGCAAAGAAATCTTCCATGGGTAGGGGGGGGGGGGTTGAGGTACTCTCAAAACGATATCACAGTTTCACTGCCCCCCCCCCCCCCCCCCACACACACACACACTTTTCGTGACGTTCCTACGTTCCTGAGCCGCTATGTATGATGGACAGACTTTGAGATGAAGCTAGGATTCTGGCTCCAAAGCAGAAGCTTAAACCAAAACAATGCGACTATGGAAGCAGAAGCCAGTGGCTTCAAAATTCAGAATTGTGCTGCCAGACTTGAATCCGGTGGCTTCAGAACTAGAAATCGCGCCTCTAAAGCCAACACCAGCGAGCATGGCTAACACGACACCAGAGCCGATGCCAATGTAGGCATGTTGTTGTTTCTTTAAGTCTATCTAAAAAGAAAAGTGATTGTGTAATTTGGGAAAATGCCAGCATTCAGGGTCCATAAGGTCCATAAGATGTCTGAAGAAAAACCAGGATAAACGAAGCCAGCGGGCCGGGCAAACCGTCTTCAGTCGCTAGGGGACGCACAACTTTCTCCTCTAAATTCTGCTGATGACCTGGACTCCCGCGATAGGATGCGGGATTCAGGGTTTGTGCAACAAGTTTGCTTTGCGTCGGTCCTGAACTGATCTCGGAAATCCATCCAATATTGAGCACCATATAACCAAGTAGTTAGGCGCCCTAAAACCCTAATCATCATCATCACAAATCCATCCAATTAAAACATTCGAACTAATTTTAGTGGTAAATTTAAAAAGTTTATGTTTTGAATGAACTCAAATATAATAAGTTTGTCAACAGTAGATATATATATATATATATATATATATATATATATATATATATGTATATATATATATATATATATATATATATATATATATATATATATATATATATATATATATATATATATATATATATATATATATATATATATATATATATATATATATATATATATATATATATATATATATATATATATATATATATATATATATATATATATATATATATATATATATATATATATATATAATATATATATATATAATATATATATATATAATATATATATATAATATATATATATATATATATATATATATATATATATATATATATATATATATATATATATATTTTTTCATCCGCATTATGTTGACATGGCAATGACACGACAGTGTCGAACGATAATACGGATGCCGATTGTTTGGCATATTCTTAAACTGTGTTCTTTTATTTCAGATAACTACACGACTGGACTACATCTAGTCTGTGAAGATGGGGAACGTCATGGCATCTAGCGTTGCGCCGCCGGCGGCCGCCGCACCCGCGGAGGACAAAACCACAAAGCCCGTTCTGGAGAACCCCGGGTCCATGGACGAGCTGCACAAAGCCTGCAAAGACGTCTTCCCGGTCAACTTCGAGGGCGCGAAAATCATGGTCAACAAGGGCCTGAGCAACCACTTCCAGATCTCGCACACACTCAACATGAGCTCGGTCACGCCGTCTGGCTACCGCTTCGGCGCCACGTACGTCGGAACAAAGCAGTTCGGTCCGAGCGAGGCGTTCCCCGTGCTGCTGGGCGACATCGACCCGTCAGGCAACCTCAACGCCAACATCATCCACCAGTTCAGCGAACAGGTGCGCTGCAAGTTGGTGGCGCAGGTGCAGAACTCCAAGTTCATGGCGTCGCAGTTCTCGACCGACTACCGGGGCCGTGACTTCACCGGCTCACTCACGATGGCAAACATCGACCTGATCAACGACACGGGCGTCATCGTGGGCCACTTCCTGCAGTCGGTGACGCCGCGTGTGGCGCTCGGCGCTGAGCTGGCCTACCAGTACGGCGCGCAGGTGCCCGGAGGTCAGATCGCCATCCTCTCGGTGGCCGGCAAGTACAAGGCTCCGTCGTACACGGTGAGTGGCACGGTGGGCGCTGCCGGCGCGCACGTCTGCTACTGGCAGAAGTCTTCGGAGCAGATCCAGTTCGGCTGTGAGCTGGAGACGAACCTGCGCATGCAGGAGGCGGTCGGCAGCGTCGGCTATCAGATCGATCTGCCCAAGGCGAACCTGGTGTTCCGCGGCATGGTGGACTCGAACTGGACGGTCGGCGCCGTCCTAGAGAAGAAGCTGCAGCCGCTGCCGTTCACGTTCGCGCTCAGCGGCATGCTCAACCACCCCAAGAGCCAGTTCCGGCTGGGCTGCGGCCTCATCATCGGCTGATGCCGCCCGGCGCGCTCGGACGGACCGCTAGATGGTCATGTGGTGCTCCTCGCGGTGCGAATAGCCCGACGGCTGGGATCGGCGCTGGGTGCCTTGGCCGACAAGCAGCACTGCCGTGTGTGCGTGGGACGAGCGTGGGCGAGCGTCGGTGTGCCTGGCGTCGGGATGTGCGATGCGCGAGCGACCGCCTGTTTACGGTCGCCTCTCGCCAAGGTGTCTCCGCTCTTTGTCCGCTACGAAACCAGTGATTTCCTCGATGTGGCTGGTGCGGCACAAAGCGGAGCCGCCTGTGTGGTTGCTAGGCGCGGCGTGAGCGTGTATGTAGTGTGTTAAAATGCTAGGAACGGGTGATTCGATACTTGAATGATGTTTACTGGTCAAACGTTGTCTGCTATTTGCAATAGCGCGTTATCAACTCAATGCAATTGGTTACCGCATTCGATGAAAGGATGGAATGCAATCGCGCATTACGTTTCGGTACATATTTACCGTTAACTATCACAGAGTTCGATTGCGTGCCACTTGTCCCCAATAAATAACATGTGTAGCAGTCATGTGTATGGGTCAGTAGTGCAAACGTTGTTGGAACCAAGAAGCCTTGATCGACCCGACTTATCCTGATGATTTGTTGTGTTAGTGTAAGAGCTCGCCCTGCGATATGTATTCGGTCATTGATACGGTCAGGGAGTGCTGTTCAAATTCGTACTTTATTTTGTGTGAAACGAAATAACAGAAAATACCTCAGCAACTTCCACCGTACCTTTGTTTGTCGGCAGCGAAAGTACGATGGTTTGATTATGAGTGGCGCGATACAAAAATGGACGATACATATGTGTCGTGTCATTTGCAAGCCTTCCTCTATCCTTGTTTGTTGTGCTGAGTGAGTGTTGTAATATAATTCATCGCACAAGTCACACACCATCGCCAGCTGCCCAATAGAACACCATGTTTGAGTCTAAGGGTGGTGAGTGACCACTTCAAATCTGGCTCGGTGTAGTCTAATCTAGATGCAGCCGGTCATTGACTGGAGCATGATGCAAAGATCGTAGTTGCCTACCATATTCCCATAGGCGTAGGAGCCGGGGGGGGGGGGGGCAGCCGCCCCCCTTGTTTGTCGGCAGCGAAAGTACGATGGTTTGATTATGAATGGCGCGATACAAAAATGGACGATACATATGTGTCGTGTCATTTGCAAGCCTTCCTCTATCCTTGTCTGTTGTGCTGAGTGAGTGTTGTAAAATAATTCATCACACAAGTCACACACCATCGCCAGCTGCCCAATAGAACACCATGTTTGAGTCTAAGGGTGGTGAGTGACCACTTCAAATCTGGCTCGGTGTAGTCTAATCTAGATGCAGCCGGTCATTGACTGGATCCTGATGCAAAGATCGTAGTTGCCTACCATATACCCATAGGCGTAGGAGCTGGGGGGTCAGCCCCCCTCATTTTGGATTTTAACATTACGCCTATGGGCATTGCATGGAAAGAATCGACTTCAGAAGGCCTCCTGCCCCCCCCCCCCAAACTTGGAACATAGTTCCTACGCCCCTGCATATACCTCATCCTCATGCAATTTATAATTAGTTTGTCATATGAATCAAAGTGTTCGGTGCATTATTGTTGCCGCAATGTTAAAGCTGAATTGGACCAGGTTGGTCTTTGGTTGTTAATTTTGCATTCACAACTCTTATTGGATATTTGATTTCGGATTTGACATCCAGTCAATGATTTGTTTCCGAGGATCTTGCCTTTAGTTCGTGACGGCCGACGGATCCAAGGAACGTCGGAGTTGTGCCACCCAACACGACCAAGACCGGCCGAAACTTGACGCATTTCCTGATGTTCAGGAAAATGTAGGCAACTTTCTGAACTAGTCTCCGTTTTCAATCGGCGTAATTCGAAATAACGGGATTTGCCCCTCCAAACATTTTTTTTTGCCCGTTCCGAATCCGCCGGTGATTGTCTTGTTGAAGTGTTTTGCTTTCGCGTTCATAGCTGTTGGCCCAATTCTGTTGTTATGCTTTTGACAACAAAAAAATGGCTTCAGCTTTCGTATTTGCGTGTGGGATGAGATCGATAGATTTCAGGGAACTGAATCGCTCATAAGATTGTACAAATTTGTATGCGTCATCAATCATACAGGAATATGGAAGCCTTTGCAAGGAGCGAAAATTGCGCTTTTGTTTCGAAATGCTGCGGTAGCAAATCTTCGTTGTAAACATGTTAGTGACGGTGACACTTGAGCCCGTAAGTTTTCGGCAAGGCCCTAGATGCTAGTTTTCGGATTTATTTTTCGTGGTGGTATAATGATAATGGTAAAATCACAACCTGGAAAATATTGTATGGGAATCACTACATCAGTTTGAAGCAGCGCATTGGTTTCGCATTGAGACAATTCGTGAGTAATTAAACTCACCTGGTTGGCCTCCCCACCATTCACCACTCAAGGGGGATGATGGTTTTTTACAGCCTTGGGTGATGGTAAGGGTAGGTCACCAACAAAGAGACACACAATCTCCTGTGTCTTATTATAACAGATCTTATTCTTATTAATGTGTCTTAGTCTGACAATAGTTCCATTGAATGTTCATTATAATTATCATATGTACCCAAGCTAGTCCTATTTAGGTATTAGTTTGAATGCTTCAATTAACTTTTTTGGGCAAACATTGTGCATTTGATCTGGAGAGCTTCACAGACACCTGCCAGGTGGCTCAGCAGCAGGTGCCTAGCAATGTGTGGTTCTCCAATGAGAGACTGGGAACTGGTGACATCACTCATACCAATACTGTCATGATGTCACATGTCACAACCACAGTTTGTGTGGTTGCTTTCAAGCAACCACAGGTGTTCAGCAACATCTGCGGTTATGCGCACATACGTCAGTCACTGTGATGTCAGCACAAAGGTGTTGTCATTCATTGTTGTCATACCACAGACTGCCAAACAGGGCTCATCATCTATTGTTGTCAGCTCCACATATCTCAGAATGTATGAATGGTCCTCTCTACCAAGTGACCTTATGCCACTGGCCAGTGCCGCTGACTGCAGTTCATCCTGTCAAGGTTAACTAGGTAGTGAAAATGAGTCAAGGCTGACACATTGTGATCTCAAACATCCCACCTTTTCACTGCAACTATTGGAAAGGGGTTGGCCAGTATGCAAAAGGTGGCAGGAACATCAACAAGATATTTGGGGCAGTCCAAATCCTTCCCCAAATGGGACAGCAAGCTGCCCCATGTGGGGCAATTTTTTTTCATTTTTTCAGGAGGAGGAAATTTCGATCCTCAGTCAGGCAAATATTGTTGACCGGAGGGGGGGGGGTATTCACGATCGCGTTTTATCTAGTATGGATTCACTTTTCATCCAAAAGCTGTTGACCGGGGGGGGGTCGGTCGTAATCACAATCACATTTTATCTAGTGTGAATCGGTAAATTGTTACTTCTGCCCCCAAAAGTCAAAAGCTGTCCCAAAATTCCCAAACCTGCCCCTAAATTTCCAATTCTGCCCCTAAATTTCCAAACCTGCCCCCAAATTGTCCAAATCTGACCCCAAATTTGCAAAAGCTGCCCCAATTTTTATGTGTTGGTGCCAACGAGATCTCGTGGAAACTTGCCACGTTTTGCATACTGGGAGGTTGGGGCCCCAAAGCCTGTAGGCACACTCCCCCAACTTGGGAGAGTGTGCTTACTGGCTGATTTATAGAAAGGAACTTCCTAGGAGTTCCATTAAGCCCCAATGAGAAATCCATTTAATTTGGTTAGGTTAGTAGATGTAGCATTCACACAATTAATTGTGTTTATAGGCTATAGCATGCAGAGATATTATTTCTTCCAGCTGATTTTTTCAGATAAAAATCAGTCCAACCACAAGAGAGAGCGAGAGCGAGAGCGAGAGAGCGAGAGAGCGAGAGAGGTGGTGAATCGATTCTTCTTTGATTCAAGGGATTTTGATTGAACGATTCCAATCGATTCAATCAGAGTCGAATCAATAACCAGTCTGGTTGGTAGAGATCTGCAAAGCACACCCCTCGTTTGTTTTTCTCTCTCGGGAATAACTGCGTATTTATCAACTGATTGCGATGCAACGTTCAGCACCCTACTTTATAACAATTTGACACGTAGGTACTCTGAAAATTTCAAAACTCTACCGCCCATGACCCGTGACCTATTTATCAAGGGCATGTCAGACGCAACTGGCGTCCCGTAGTATCGATGCTTGTAACTTGTGCACTTTCCGAGTGTTCAGGAACATATGAACAGGTGTTGACAGGTGACAATTATGGTTTCCAGTTTCCACTGAGATCATGACCTCCGAATTCAGACTGGTTATTGATTCAACTTTTTTTGGGAACTATTCAATCATGATTCATTTTGGAATCTGAATGATTCATGATTCACCGTTCGATTCACTGATACAATTTTGAGAATTGATTCTTTCCGATTCAAAGATTCAAAACAAATTTGTATCGATTCACGTTTGATTCAACATTTAAATATATGTGGTGAACTTTCAAATCAATACAGATGGAAACATGCATATATATGATCATTAAAACATTGTTACAGCAATACCATTTCAGGATAAATGAATGTAGCCACTGGGATTGCATGTATTTGCACAATTTACCAGTGTACTTGAAACGTTAAAAATCGTTAAATCTTTTGATTCAATCAGCCTCGGTTTGATGCGGGTTTTGATTCAATCACGATTCATGAATCAAAAGATCTGGTGGTGAATCAATTGTTTTTTATTGAAATAATTTTGATTGAACGATTCCAATCGATTCAATCAGTGGCGAATCAATAACCAGTCTGCGCGGCTCCGATGACCTGAGATGACTTTGTTGGCCTCTTGACAGTTTATAGTTCCAAATTTGGCATCCATTTTACATAATACTATGTTCTACTGGGGTCATGTTCTTACACAGGTCAACCGAGGTCACTGACCTTAGATGACCTAAGATGACGTTTTGACCTCCCGTGGATTTTAAGAACATTTCACGCCTAAGTATGCTTTGCAGATCTCTACCAACCAGACTGGTTATTGATTCGACTCGGATTGAATCGATTGGAATCGTTCAATCAAAATCTCTTGAATCAAAGAAGAATCAATTCACCACAGGATTTTTTGTTTCATGAATCATGATTGAATAAAAACCCGCATACAAACAAGGCTGATGTATCAAAAAGACTGTGCAATGCAATTTCAATGGTGAGTCAAACGTGATTTGATCAAAAAAAATTGATTCTTTGAATCGGAAAGAATAATTTCTCAAAATGGTTATCCATGAATCAAACGGTGACTGAATCATTCATATTCCAAAATAAATTTTGATTGAATCCTTCCAAGAAAGGTGAATCAATAACCAGTCTGCTACCAACTGTACATAATTGCAAAACAGCCGTCTGTGTTGGACAAGAATGAATGCGGAATCTAATAGTGATATTAGATCAAGGTAAAATGTCAAATCAGGTCAAAGATCAACAGGGACCTAGAGTTAACGGAAATGCATTCTTCAAACGACAAGAAATGTGCTGGATTTTGATTTTACTTCTATTTTGGTTTTACTGCAAAACATATGCAGAATATATAATACAATACAGTTTTCGGTTTGTATAGGCTGCTTCTAATTTCTATTTTTTTGTCCGCCAATGGTGCCCGTCCTTTTCACACCGGCCCATTATCTCAACGCAAAATTAACCTGCCCCGCTGGGGTATTCAGCCGAACACGTCTGTGTTGGAAACGAATGGGCTGGGGGGGGAGATATTTTGCCCCTCGTTATCTTCCGAACCAATAACCGCAGCGAGTCACGCGAGGCGGCAATCGAGAGCTCTCAATGAGACGCATCTAATGCATACGCTAAATTTTCAAAATAAGGTCACAGGTCAGGTCACGGTTAGGTCAAAGGTCAAAATTGGGGTATTTGAGTTTATAGCCCATACTTTCCATCCTAAGCCTTATATTGCGACTATTCTCGCACTAAGTGCTCTTAAGGGTATATTGCATCTCCCGTATAAGCAAAAGTGAAATTGTAAGCAAAGGTCAAGGTCAGGTCACCAAGGGCGTCGGCTACCTTCTGAAAGTGTGTGTGTGTGTGTGTGGGGGGGGGGGGGGGGCATTTTGAAGTCGATTCTTTTCATGCAACGCCCATAAGCATAATGTTAAAATCTGAAAATGTTTGGGGGAGGACGTGTCCCCCCCCTTGCCTCCGACGCCCATGCAGGTCACTATTGGCAAGTGGTCTACGAAAGCCATGCGACACATGTTTTATGGGTTATTTTGTACGTAAAATTCGATAGTAGCAGCAATTTGTATAACCTGACCCCATATCAGGTCAAGGTCAGGTCACAAAATGCCAAAATTTGAAATGAATGAATCTAAATAAAACAGGTTTGTTTCAAAACCAGTTTTGTCTAAAAAGATACAGCGGTGACATTTTTGTTGTTGTCTGTATCTTGTCACTAAAGGCAAAAACGACGCAACTTAAAAAATGACATGAGTTACTTATACTTGGAAGCCATAAGTCAGTAAAATATAAAGATATTGCTTTAACATTTGGTTTGGATATCGTTCATACTTGGTTCTCTAATATATATATTCCGTTTTTTTAATAGTTTCAAAAAACGGTTTTGTGGAATTTTTCCGAAAAACAAAACAGTTTTATTAATTTTTGGGGTCAAAACCCCCAAATTTGGCAAATCCGAGATAGCCATTTGGAATAGAATGACATTTCCTTTCTTTTGACGTTTTTCATTTGCAATTGTTTCACAACTCTATTTTCTACGATTGTTCAAACATTTATCCTTTCCCACCAAAATGGCATGACATGACGTCATTAAAACGTAATTATCTCCCAAAATACTGCATCAATTTCATTGAAATTTGGTGAGAAGACGTCGAATTTATGCGGCATAAGGTACTGACAGTTTCACGTCGATATCCATCATAGTTTTCAAGTTATTTAGAAAATACGGGAAGGGGGAGGAAGATTCTGCCCCCCCCCCAGCGGGGCGCCGGTTAAGGGAGTAACTGAGTAACGGACTTGATTATAAAGTAACGGAAGTTACTTGGTCCGTTACCTGTTTTGAAAAGTAACGAGATCGTTACTCAGTTACTGAAAAAGTAGTTCCGTTAGTATCGGAGTAGCGGAGTAACGGAAGTTGCCCAACACTTGTGATTGGTCTGATTTCAGCATACTATTATTTTGTTCCCATTTGATCCGCCCAAATATTTCAGCATAGGTATATATGTTCAGCATCACGGCTACTTTGGATAAAGCTCTGCTTCTTGAATGGATCCTTACTCTTAATGTACTGTACCTGCAATTGTTTATTTCATGGTTACAGCCCATTTGTTGAACTAAGCGGTTAATATAGTTAAAGGGAATAGATCACCTTTAATGGGATTTTGAACTGAGATAGCAGATTTGTAGAGCAGGTCGAAAAATGGATTGTGGTGCAAAAATTACCTCGCTACGCTAGGTACTTTCGACACAGGACTAGTGGGCCCCTTTTAGAAGACTCTGTTTCGGGACGGTTTCGAGGCACGGGGTCGTTTTTCGTGCCCCGAAACCGTCCCGAAACAGAGTCTTCTAAAAGAGGCCCACTGGTCCTGTGTCGAAATTACTTAGCGTAGCGAGGTAATTATTTCACCACAACCCATTTTTCGATCTGCTCTACAAATCTGCTATCTCAGTTCAAAACCCCATTAAAGGTGACCTATTTCCTTTAAGCGAGTATTGTTTACCACTTGCCAAGTGGCAAAATACTTGCAGAAGTTCTAGTTGTTGCAGAGTTCATTCAACATTTTATATCTATAGGGGGGAGCTATATGGAAGGTGGATGGCGAATGCCTAGCCTGATACCTCAGCTGAGGTATCAGCTGGGGAGCAGGGGCGTCGCCATCGGGGGGGGGGGGGGAGAGCCGGGGCCCTCAGGATCGCTCACCCCCCCCCCAGATTAGCAGGATTTTAACATAAGCCCTATGGGGCTTGCCCCCCCCCCCAAAAAAAAAGCTGCCCCTCAAAATTTTGCGGCGACGCCACTATACATGAGAATCATTGTATAAATGTGCAGAGACAGGGATTGCCTTGGATGGCTGTTACAACATTATTTAACCTTCATAGCCAATCTATGAACAGACAACTTTGACAGCATATTGCACCAAAAGGTGTCGGTCGAACCTTATTCTTCACATTTTTTTTTGTTATAGTCAATCTGTCAAATACTTTTCACAGCAGGTGAAAAATAATAATGCCGCGTGCCTAGAAAAGTCGTTCTGAGTAAATTGAACTTAAGCATTTGTACACATAGCATATAACATGAACTACCCTGGGTCCAAAATACTAAAATATCCGTCAAAAGAAAAGAAGTGGTACGGTATCTGAATGAGGATACTTTGGTGTGTAAGAAACACTGCAAATACAAAAATAAGTCATTTTGCCCAAAATCGATGGAGAAAAGGTAGAACCTCCTCTGAACCCTATTAGTGGCTGAGGGGGGGGGCAGATTCTGCCCACCCCTCAAGTTTTCGTAGATATATCCGGAACGGTTGGGAGCAGACCCATACAATTGTGGGACTTTCCCTAGAATTGATTTCCGCATAGGAAGTCAAAATATTAAGTTCCTAACCTGAAAAGAGGCGGTTCCAGCGCCCGTTTTTTTAGTTTTTTTTTCGGCGACATTTGGCGATAATATGGAGATGCGATCTTCACGGCTTCTTCCTAACTGCCTGAAGTATAAAGGAGTTACATAGGTTTACAGTGATTGAAACAAGTGCAAATTAGTTGATGTTAGTGAGCTATAATAAATATTGCACGGCAGAAGCGGTTTCAGGGAATTGAAAAGGGTAGGTTTCCAGGAAGTTTTTTACAAATATATTTTGCATCCCTTTTTCGCCAACCTGGCACCGCCTATGTATACACATATGCTTTATAACTGTTGTGTCCGTTGTCACAATAACGCACCATTTCAATTATCCAAAAAATAAAACTGTTTTATTACGCATTTATTTCACTCCCATATTTAGTGACCTGCAAACGCCTATTATTTTTTAATTTTCAAAAGTCACCGTTATATATCAATCTCCGATTCAATATATATCAATCCCCATTAGTTGCGTTAAAATCGGTTGATAAACATGGCAGCTGTGGTGGATCAAATATACCTCTAATTTTGTTATTTTTTGCCCTTCTGTTGCCCCCTATCAAAGATTTAGGAAATTTGTTTTTTAGAAATGTAGATCGTGTTGGGGGAAACGAACGCCGTTTTATTTGTGAAAATCGGACGGGTGAATCTCGAGACCTGGGGGGGGGGGGGGGAATCCCCCCACGACTAATAGGGGTAGCCAGGAGCCTGGCTACTAATAGGGTTAAAGGGAAATAATAACCTTTTTCCACAACAATGGAGTTCGCACTTGAAATTGGGAGAGGAGACAAACTTATATGTAAATCCATTCACATTAGGCATTTAAATATCCCGAACCGAAGTTATTTCAATTTGAAAAACGCTAAACGTTCCACGCTGAAAACAACGTTATCGGGAAGCACCTGGCACTTTTTGGGGTACTTGAAATGATTTTCCAGCTCATTTATATTTGAATAGAATTCCTCAATAACTCTGAAATATGTCTTGTCTAACGTTACTGTGGATTTGGATTAGCTCAAACATATTTGTTTTCAATTCATACAAAGTGTTCGAAAATTGCCGTTCACTTTGGTCGCCCATGCCCTTGGTATTGTGACATTTTGATATAACAACGCAACAAATGTTGACATCACTTAAATATTTGCTAACATTGGTATAATTGGCTTCAACATCATTGCATCACTAAATTTTAAGCGCACGAAAATTGCTCTTCACTTTGGTCGCCCATGCCCCATACCCTTGGTATTTCGTAGAAACGATCAAGTTATTGACTCCATTCAACGTTAAACAAATTGAAACAAAAGTGCCAGATATTTCGCGCTCTCAATGGTGGAGGGGAAACACCGATCATGAACTCCTAAAGATGTGAAACCGTTTTTTTTTCTCAAATAAAATTTCCCAAACTTTAAGTTTCGAATTATAAAAAGTTGTTATTGCGCTTTTAAATTGAGACGCGATCAGTTTAATCCCATACATGTTACATAAGATAATGCAGAAAAATAAATAAAAATGTCAATATTTCCCTTTAAAATTCAAATTCCAAATTTGTTGCTTGTTACTCTCATATTTGTACTTCCTAAACATGACTTTAAATCAACAACTTAAAGTGCTCTTCTCAGCTTCATATTCTACCCACCTGCCTGACATGACATAACCTGTCCACAGACTATCTGACAGTTCACCATCTGACATGACATAACCTGTCCACAGACTATCTGACAGTGCACCATCTGACCGGCGGCCATGTCTGCTGGGCGGCAGCTGTCTCTCTGCCTGGTCTGCCTCTCGCCTCCGGGTGCGGCCATCAGCATCCAGCAGCCAGTGGCCGGCTCCGGCCGTCCCCTGCGTGACGTCATATCCGACCTGGTCTCCGCTCCGGACCGGCACATGCTTCAGACCGTCTGCCGACAGTGCCACCAGCTGCTGGCCGACTTCGACGCCGCCTCGGAGCGTGTGCGCGCGCTACGCTCCACCATACAGAGTGTGTTTGACCTCGCCGACCGCCACCTGGTGGCGATGCTGCTGGAGCCGCGCCAGTCGCGCGCCGTGCTGGCTGCCGCGGCCCGACATCGGCAGGCCGGGGCCGAGGAGGGGGCGGAGACGGGGCCACAGGCGCCGGCCGTGCATATAGAGATCCTGCAGGCGTCAGATGGGAAGAAGAAGACGGCTCCGACGCTGGTGGGTGGTGGTGGTGGGGGTGGGGTGGGGGTGGGGGTGGGGGTGGGGGTGGGGGTGGGGGTGGGGGTGGGGGTGGGGGTGGGGGTGGGGGTGGGGGTGGGGGTGGGGGTGGAATATGGGTGGTGGCAGGGAAAACAAACGATGTCTGCTGATACAATTATAGTTTCGGCTTTGGTGTCGGTGATAGCTTTGACGGCTGTTGCGAGATATAAAACAGGACTGGATAGGCAAGTTATTACTCAGGTACCAAAGGTTGTCTTGAAAACTAGTGATTTAGTACGATTATTTGGCAATTCGTATGACAAACACTGTCTATGTCTCGCTACTCGTTCTTACCAACTGTCCTCTGCACAGGCATCGGCGCCGCCACCACCTCAGTCGCCTGAGATCGCACCTGTTCGTCCGGAGTCCGCTCCTGATGTCCAGCAACTGGCCACTCCGTCGGTCGTCCCTGAAGTAGGTATTTCCTCCATTAATGGTGTGGCGATGCCAGCGACACCTATTTCCACCCCTGCCTCCGCTGCCCCCGCCATCATCAACGCTCCAACCATCACCACCAACATCACCATCAAACGAAACAACATCATCAACAACAACAACAGCTCGACCTCCGCTGACTCAGCCGCAGTCACGGCCTGCCGCTACCGCTGCAGTCTGTGCGGGGAGGGTTTCCGAGACAAATCCCTTCTCCTCGCCCACCGTCGGCGGCAGCACGGTAGCCGTGCGCGCGGCAGCGGTGGCGGCGGTGGCGGCACCCTCGAGTGCTCCGTCTGCCGGCAGCGGCTCGCCAGCCGTGCCGCGCTTCTGCGCCACGAGGAGCGCAGTCACGCCTCGCACTGCCGGCTCGACTGCGCCACGTGCGGACGCACGTTCCGCCGCGCCGCCACGCTGCAGGCGCACCAGCGGCTGCACGACGAGCGCGGCCTCAGCTGCCCCTACTGCCCACAGAAGTACACCTCGCGCCAGGACCTGGAACAGCACGTGGCGCGACACACCGGCGCCCGCAACTGCGCGTGCCCAGAGTGTGGCAAGACGTACAGGTTCCGGTCGAATCTGGCGCATCACATACAAACGGTGCATAGGAAGGCGGAGCTCGCATGTGCAGTGTGTGGGAAGACGTTTAATATGATGAAGAAGCTGCGTCGGCATAGGAATATTGTTCACGGTCGGTTGAGGTACAAGTGTACCGAGTGTGATAGTAGGTTCTGCTACGAGGGCCAGCTGCGTCGGCACATGAAGAAAGCAAAGCACGCGAGCGGCGGGAAGGACCAATCTCTCGAGGCGTACATCGAGACGGTCGAAACGGACGTGGACGGCACTCAGATGCTGACTCTTGTGATTGAGGACGGAGGCTCCGGCGCGCTCGGCGAGGACGACACCAGCGAGACGCTAGTGCTATCTGTCGGCGAGAATTTCGACTCTAACTTGGTGGACGGGTCGATAGAGCGCGGTGCGGACGGCGACGGCACGATTCTGGAGATACTCGGCGATGGCGATCTGACAGCCGATAGCGCCGATCAGATAATTATCCAGGGTTAATTGGCTTGTTGCGATATCTATCGGCTACCGGACTGGCCGGTTTCCGGCTCTGTGTTTCCTGCTTCGTGGCCGCGGCCGACGGACACACGCGCAACGTGAAACATTTACGAGGAAGAGCAGTTAGTTAATGGTGTTGCGCCGTTGCTAATTGACTTCAGATTAGTGCTTTTAGGGTGTGCTCGAGTTTCAGCGACGAAACTGAAGTCTGTTTCGCGTCGGTGCTTTCAGAAACTGACTGACTGCAGCCAGTGATAAGTAGTCTGTTCCATTCCGGTGCCTTCCACCGCTGCCGATGGTTGTTTTCCGGTGGCGTTTTTAAAGAGCGTACTGAATCGTGTTAAAAGCCCGTCATGTGCAAGGCTGTTTTATCTATGCACATGCATATGCATATGCATATGCATATGCATATGCATATGCATATGCATATGCATATGCATATGCATATGCATATACATATACATATGCATATACATATACATATACATATACATATACATATACATATACATATACATATACATATACATATACATATACATATACATATACATATACATATACATATACATATACATATACATATACATATACATATACATATACATATACATATACATATACATATACATACATATACATATACATATACATATACATATATATATATATATATATATATATATATATATATATATATATATATATATATATATATATATATATATATATACCGACAAATGACATTGCGCGTGACAAATTGTTTGCCGTATCGTATGGTGTATCTGCATTGGTAACACGCTACACCACTATGTTCATCGTGTGCCATATGAATCAAGCCACCTTAAAGGAAATAGTTCACCTTGGAAAAATTTTACCCAACACGATTTGATTATATTTGTTAATACAATTTCTTTTTATATTGTCAAAAATGGCCTTATATCGCGCCGATTCAGGACAGAAGGCCGTACATTTGTATTGTTTATCAAAACTATATGCATACTATCTGAGTCATAGTCCTGACGTCACGCGAATGTAAAAAAGTGGTTCAGCCAATCAGATTCGAAAGTAGTCGCGTAGAGATCGACTCGCATTGGAGATGTGCCAACCGGCAGCCGGCGATTCGCTTGCTAGCACCAGCTGCAAGCTGATTGGCTGATGGTATAGCCTCTGCCCGGGCTAGAACCAGTACAACATTCTTTCGCCAGCACCGCATTCCTTCGCCAAAAACTCAAATATATTCGGCTGGAGAGTTTTTTCAGTCAAGAAAACTTGCAGATAGGGGTTTCCCAACACGGGCTACAAAACTGCTATCTCAGTTTAAAACTAATGTTGAAGGTGAACTATTTCCTTTAATATTGTACCCGTACAAAGTTAATCATTACAATATATGTTGTGATGTTGTTTAAAGGGAGATAATCACCTTTTTCCACACACAAATGGAGTCAGCACCTGAGATCGATAGACGAGGCCAAAATATGATGTAAATTCATCACATTTGGATATAAACATTCCTACCGAAAGATATTGGCAGTTTCCTACCGATAAGCGATCCACGCTTATATCGGTCGGTGCTCAGCAAGTACTCGGTAACGAATTCAGTAAAATAGCCTCCCTACGCATTGTTATGTATCATGAAGGTATGCAATATGTTTCTTGCACTCTATCTTTTGCGAATATGTGCAAAACTTTTATGAACAATCATTTGAAAGAAGTGCATTGAAATCGGCAGTTTAGCTTGGCACCGGACGGCGACCTATTTAGTGTCGGCGATTTGTTGATAAGTGCCCATTCAACGACGTTGAACAGATTGATGCAAAAGCGCCAGATGTTGCGCTTTCTAATAGTGGAGGGAAAATACCGATCATTCATTTTCCCAAACTTTCAACTTTGAATTAGGGAATAATTTTATTTAATTCTTAAATTTAGATCACATCATTTTAATACCATAACGGTAGCCAAATAAATTGTTGCTAACAAAATCAAACGGTGATTATCTCCCTTTAACTCGTTGGTATCTTGTTGATGTCTAGAGGCTTATTCACGTATGCAACACATGATAATGACGTAGAAGTAACATGCCGCAAAGTAAGCAAAGGTATAAAGCAGTATATATGTGTATATGTATATATCGGTAAGGCTCCGCAGTCAGAGCCTGATGGAGTCGTTGATTCACTCCGTTTTTTGGCATCGTGCAGAGATGAAACTGCCCGTCATTTGCTGCGCCTTATGGTGATGCCATGGTATTAGGTAATCCATGGTATTGGTGATGCCGACCTTTTAGGCTTGATGTTGTCTGTTGAAATATTGATGTTGTACTGTACAATATCGTGATGCTCTGTTTTTGTGCAATGATTTGTGTGCGCACTGACCACTGCTGATATAATTTGTCACTACTTGTGATGCAAAATAAATGTGATGATGATGATGATGATAGAGGTTCGAATGGTTCCGGTGAAGATTTTTCCATAGCATTTTCTCGTTCGCAAATTTTGTATATTTTGTATGCCGCATCTACTGATTGCTCTTCTTTTTTTACAATTGTTTGCATCGGCAAATGTTTATAATTACCGAGCGGGCGCGAAGCGCCCGTGAGGTTTTTCGTCAACTTACTAGACAAATACATTTGACCCGGCCCGGCCATACAGCCGCTTTTCGGAAGCTAATAACTTTGGAACCACTGCTCCGATTGAGATCGGGTTTTCACCATTGGATAGGACCATCAAATCAAATTTGATTTTGTTATGGTGCGTTATGATAGGGGTGGTACCACAGCGCGTGGTACCCGCAGACGTCGAAATGAAAAAAATCATTCTTGATCAAAAATGGCTTGATTTATCTAAGCATTCGTTTTGTATACGCTGAAGCATGCAGCGCTCAAGACGTACTCCATTTTGGCGGATTCGAGAAAGAAGATCATGTACAATGTAATAAATAATAGAGCTAATAAAAATCACAGCCTCCTACTATGTAATATATTAATAAAAATGAAACAAAAGAGACACAGTTTCAGGCGTAGCCCACCTTTAGGTCACAAATCGAGACCTGAAGATGGGCTACGCCTGAAACTGTCGTCTCTTTTGTTTCATTTTGTATTAATATATTACATAGTATGAGGCTGTGGTTTTTATTAACTCTATTATACATTATGAGCCCCAAGAAAGCGCTATCCCACATTATACAATTTAATCAAACTTAATTTTTATGTTGGCATGCATAGAGGCCTGGCAATTTTTATGGAGGACTAAAAGGACTATGTGTTACTACCACGTGTGCTCCCGTACCGTGTCTCATTTCAAACCTGTTTTAGCTTTACCAGTGCGCGCTCGCTCGGTCGTCGCCCAAAAAGGCATTTTACTGGTGTTGATCAGATAGCGTGACGTTTCATTTGTTAATGGAACGCCCTACACAAATGCCGCCATTTGTGATAAGTATTGTTATTACAATAGTGTTACCTAGTAACCAGATCGATTTCATTACTCTAAAGGTATTATCAATATTTCCATCTGAGGAACATATTAGGATATATAACATATAGGATTATATTCCGATAAGGATAACGCGTAAGTGTAGTGCTTCCTTTCCTTGTTGTTCTTAACACTGCAAATTATCATTAGCCATGTACCAGTATTAATCACAGTAATAGTAATTGCGGCATAATATTCGCACGTTTCATTATTCAGACGGAGTGATTGAGAACACGAAGCGTTCGAACGAACGTAGTCTTACAGATGGGCAGACATCGGTCATCTTGAATGCTTCATTGCTAGTGGACTATGTTTCAGGGATAATTCCTGTTTCACTGCACTGATTATGTAAAGGTATACACTGATCATTTTGTCGTAAATTAACACATGGTATAGGCTACGTGAGAACAATTGACATAACAGAAGAAAATATCACCATTTATAAATAAACAAAAAATAAATGCCGGCTAGGATAAGTACGTGCGTTGACTTCGAATTCATCTCCGCAACGGTCTTGTGAGAATCAGAAACAAATAAATGCAGGCTGGGAAAAGCAAGTGCGTTGACTTCGAATTCATCTCCGCAACGATCTTGTGAGAATCAGAAGAAAACAAATCCACTTATGTCTATGGCCGCAACTGTGTTGTTCACTGAGAGCCACAGAAAGGTGCAGGTAAGTATAATCCTTTACTATTGCAGCAAACAACAATGCTATCAGTTTCCGGACACAAATGCAATAACTCGCTCCGTCTGCTTCACGCCATGCATGCATTACTAGTACAAGTGCACTTCACAATATCTACACACCATCGTTGCGAGGCGCATGCCTTGCCATAGAATTTCGCCTCCGGAAGCCGGGCGGAAACAGCGTTTCATGAGAATACTGCGTTGCGGCTGCTGGCAGCTCATGCTGAGAGGCGGATCGCTGACTGCAGTTTATCCTGTGGTTCACTGCAAGTCTGAACTCTATCTTTAAATACTCTAATTAATGTTCGTCGTGACTTGCGTGGGCCTATGCTGAAAATAATGTCTTACAAATGTACAAATTGAAAAGCTGGTTCTGTGCAGCTGTGTATCAAGGTAATCAATTAAAGCCGTAAGCTGGATTATAATTTAGAAGTACCTATGATTTGTTCAAAATTTACGAGGAAAATTCACGAACGGCGGTTACCATGTGTAGCGTACGAACCATGTATTGTTTAACTGGTACATATCTCACGGTAAAACAAACCTGTCGGCGGCAGCAGGGGTATGATTAGCCCGTAGGTAATATTTGCTACTGGCCAGTAGTCGGGGTTCGATTCTCCTGCGAATCCCCTGTTTATAGTGCAGTCTGGCTGGCACTAATTCCGAAAAAAGTTAGCGTTCCCGACGTATGTCTGTTGTCGTGCGGTCATAAAGACCCATATGAACAACAACAACAACAATACATCTGCCACCAACGAACTGGGTAGCGTGGATGGAAGCAGATTACATAAATGATAATGACGATGATGCCGATGTATGTTGCAATCTACCTTTGCCTGGATGTGGCAAAATGCATATTTTGCATGATTTGTTTCCTTATATGAATGCTTTCCCATGATAATCTGCAAGTGACGTCACTTCATCGCCATTTTATCTATTAAAGGTAATTATGTATGCACAGGCTGCACAGCAGTTTCATTTTTCATTGTTTAATGTTGACCCATCCTCGCAACATGGTTAATTTGTTGCAAAACCAAATTGCGATTTTGTTTAATAACCGCTGCTCAGCATTATATAAGATGAAACAAATTCGAACTTTTCTTCCTCAATACGGTTATCACTGTGGTAGTCAGAATCCTCGAAAGCCCCAACTCGAACGTGAGGGGTGAATACGCATGAATCACTCGCTGTGCTGGGATAAACCCGGCAACGTCGGGTCAAATTGTGTTCAGTGTGGAGGCGTGAACTGATGGCGTGAACTGATGGCGTGAACTGATGACGTAAATGACGACATCAGACACCGTCTATACCGATTGAAATGGCGGCCACATGTGCCGACTGTATATCACTGTTCCTTCTGCACCAATGACGTCATACTTCAGGTGTTTCTGCAGCGATCTGAATCAGCCGACAAGACACATGACTAAACACGTGCTGCCATTGTCTGCCTGCGCGAGCTGTACTCAGTCACTTTACCACTCGTCATTGTTACGTGTATTGGCAACCAGCCAACAATACACTCGGACCTCATCCGGCCAATCCAACTAGGTCGCATGGGTCGGGCAGCAGGGGCGCACTCAGGTTCAGGCTCACATGGGTCGGGCAGCAGGGGCGCACTCAGGGTCGGGCTGCAGGGGCGCACTCAGGGTCAGGCTCGCATGGCTCGGGCTGGAGGGGCGCACTCGGGCTCAGACTCGCATGTGTCGGGCAGCAGGGGCGCACTCAGGCTCAGGCTCACATGGCTCTGGCTGGAAGGGCGCACTCAGGGTCAGGATCGCATGGCTCTGGCTGGAAGGGCGCACTCAGGGTCAGGCTCGCATGGCTCGGGCTGGAGGGGCGCACTCAGGCTCAGGCTCGCATGGGTCGGGCAGCAGGGGCGCACTCAGGCTCAGGCTCGCATGGCTCGGGCTGGAGGGGCGCACTCAGGCTCAGGCTCGCATGGGTCGGGCTGCAGGGGCGCACTCAGGCTCAGGCTCGCATGGGTGGGGCTGCAGGGGCGCACTCAGGCTCAGGCTCGCATGGGTCGGGCAGCAGGGGCGCACTCAGGCTGAGGCTCACAGTCACCGGGGCATAACTGCCACCACGACTGACTAGTGACTATGCCCCATTTGGCACCATTTACCATTCGGCATCTGACACCAACACACTCAAATATCCGCATCATTTGCATACATGCATGGTCATTATCCGAGGGAGCATGTGTTTCAAAATGTTCAAATAGCCGGATATTACGGCCGAGTTAGCGTGCCATACGTTACACGTGGCATGTGACAGTTCCCGCCCATCGCTGCAGCCGCCACGTGTTGCCACGGCCACGTGTGGGACTAATTATTCACGACCACGTGGCGTTGCAGTGAGCAGGCAGCGGCGGTGCCGTGGTCGCATCACGCACCCCGCCCCCGTCTAACGAGTAGTAAATATCTGATCACATCCCGGCCATTTGCAGCATGCCAGGCAGCGTGTAATCACCATTTGGGTATTTTAGTAGTGTGGGTCATCAGATGGAAGTGGAACCGAGAATTAATTGTGCGGTGGCATACAGCCAGAGACAAGCTCGTAATAGTTACATAAATAATTATATCGATTCGGTGTGAATCTCACGCACTTGACGTTTTCACAAAGTTCCGAGTGTTTGCTGTAGCGTTAGTTGCGTTAGCTGTATGTATTTTCATAAGCGGGTGCTAGAAATAGGGTATCCAATTAGGACCTTAAATAGTAAATACTCACAAAGTCACGAGAATGGAGCGTAACTTCAGCTTCAGAGTGGTGTCTGGTGTGGAGTGGTGAGTGGTGTCGCCCAGAGTGGTGTGGAGTGGTGAGTGGTGTCTGGTGTGGAGTGGTGAGTGGTGTCGCCCAGAGTGGAGCTTCAGCTTCAGAGTGGTGTGGAGTGGTGAGTGGTGTCGCCCAGAGTGGTGTGGAGTGGTGAGTGGTGTCTGGTGTGGAGTGGTGAGTGGTGTCTGGTGTGGAGTGGTGAGTGGTGTCTGGTGTGGAGTGGTGAGTGGTGTCTGGTGTGGAGTGGTGAGTGGTGTCTGGTGTGGAGTGGTGAGTGGTGTCTGGTGTGAAGTGGTGAGTGGTGTCGCCCAGAGTGGTGTCTGGTGTGGAGTGGTGAGTGGTGTCTGGTGTGGAGTGGTGAGTGGTGTCTGGTGTGAAGTGGTGAGTGGTGTCTGGTGTGGAGTGGTGAGTGGTGTCTGGTGTGGAGTGGTGAGTGGTGTCTGGTGTGGAGTGGTGTCTGGTGTGGAGTGGTGAGTGGTGTCTGGTGTGGAGTGGTGAGTGGTGTCTGGTGTGAAGTGGTGAGTGGTGTCGCCCAGAGTGGTGTCTGGTGTGGAGTGGTGAGTGGTGTCTGGTGTGGAGTGGTGAATGGTGTCTGGTGTGGAGTGGTGAGTGGTGTCGCCCAGAGTGGTGTCTGGTGTGGAGTGGTGAGTGGTGTCTGGTGTGGAGTGGTGAGTGGTGTCTGGTGTGGAGTGGTGAGTGGTGTCTGGTGTGGAGTGGTGAGTGGTGTCTGGTGTGGAGTGGTGAGTGGTGTCTGGTGTGGAGTGGTGAGTGGTGTCGCCCAGAGTGGTGTCTGGTGTGGAGTGGTGAGTGGTGTCTGGTGTGGAGTGGTGAGTGGTGTCTGGTGTGGAGTGGTGAGTGATGTCTGGTGGGGAGTGGTGAGTGGTGTCGCCCAGAGTGGTGTCTGGTGTGGAGTGGTGAGTGGTGAGTGGTGTCGCCCAGAGTGGTGTCTGGTGTGGAGTGGTGAGTGGTGTCTGGTGTGGAGTGGTGAGTGGTGTCTGGTGTGGAGTGGTGAGTGGTGTCTGGTGTGGAGTGGTGAGTGGTGTGGAGTGGTGAGTGGTGAGTGGTGTCGCCCAGAGTGGTGTCTGGTGTGGAGTGGTGAGTGGTGTCTGGTGTGGAGTGGTGAGTGGTGTCTGGTGTGGAGTGGTGAGTGGTGTCTGGTGTGGAGTGGTGAGTGGTGTGGAGTGGTGAGTGGTGAGTGGTGTCGCCCAGAGTGGTGTCTGGTGTGGAGTGGTGAGTGGTGTCTGGTGTGGAGTGGTGAGTGGTGTCTGGTGTGGAGTGGTGAGTGGTGTCTGGTGTGGAGTGGTGAGTGGTGTGGAGTGGTGAGTGGTGAGTGGTGTCGCCCAGAGTGGTGTCTGGTGTGGAGTGGTGAGTGGTGAGTGGTGTGGAGTGGTGAGTGGTGTCTGGTGTAGAGTGGTGAGTGGTGTCTGATGTGGAGTGGTGAGTGGTGTCTGGTGTGGAGTGGTGAGTGGTGTCTGGTGGGGAGTGGTGAGTGGTGTCGCCCAGAGTGGTGTCTGGTGTGGAGTGGTGAGTGGTGTCTGGTGTGGAGTGGTGAGTGGTGTCTGGTGTGGAGTAGTGAGTGGTGTCTGGTGTGGTGAGTGGTGTCTGGTGTGGAGTGGTGAGTGGTGTCGCCCAGAGTGGTGTATATGGAGTAATCATGGTCGGCTTTAAGTTAGCCGTGCATTACACCTGTCGTCTCCGTGCGCCTGGTTCAAGCTGGCTTCGTGCAGACACAGTCTTGTTCGATGACTGGCCAAATCCCTCAAATTGGGGTCATGCTCGGAGTTAAGCCCAGGGACGTGGGAACCGGGGGGGGGGGGCAGTGGGGGCAACTCGCCCCCTCCCCCCCCCCCCCCCCCCCAAAAAAAAAAAAAAAAAAATACACGATCACTCGACTCTATACAAGGGCATTGACACCAGAGTTTCAACAGCGGCGCGTGCCTTCAACATGGCCCCTAGCCAGACTGGAGGGGCCCCTGGGCAGGTCGGAGGGGTCCCTGAGCATGTCGGCAGGGCGACAAAGCAACCAGTGCAGTCCCTGGCCAGGTCGGAAGGACCTCTGAACAGGCTGAATGGGCCTCTTGACACACAAGAGGGGCTTCTTGGAAAGTCAGGAGTCCCTGGTCAGACCGGAAGGCCAAAAGCACGTAGAGATTCCAGATGAAGATTAAATACAATGAAGACTTACTCCACAATATAAATATTAAAAGCGGAGCTTTCGGGTATATTGTAACACCCTTCGTCAGGGTGTTACAATATACCCGAAAGCTCCGATTTTAATTTATCTTCTAGAGTAAGCCCTCCTTTGTATTTAATATATATTACACACTCCACATCGTCTTTTCGCGGATCCCAGATGAGTCTCTGAACAAGTCGGAAGGGCGTTGAAAAGGTCGGAGGTGCCCCTAGACGATCTGAAGGGACCCTGGACCTTTCAACAGTAAGAATGCAGTTGTCCAGGGAATAAAACTCAAAATTTTCGCGCCGCGGAACAAATTCAATTATATGCGGGTTAGAAGAAAAAAATCGCCCCGTTTCTCGGCGCATTTGTGTTATGTTGCTACTTTCCTATATAATTGGCCAAAATAGTTAATTAAAACACTTTTTTATCGCACTTTTAAACGCACAATATAACATTTTTAGAGGTCCGCACCATACGCAATGCGACGCATTGATGTGAAAGCATATCCAGGGCATAAGACTCAAAATTTTCGCGCCGCGTTCCAGGTCTTGAGCTTAAAAAATATTCCAAGTTGGTATGGCTAATTCCAAATTGGTGTCGCTGGTTCCAAAGTTGATATGGTAGTTTGCTAACTCCAGCTCCTAAAAGTTGGTATGGCCCATGCCATACCTGTCATACTGGATTTCCATCCTTGTAACGCGCCTTTTCATCCGTTTTGTTTGGCCCTTTCAACGCTCGGGAAGGGGCCCTTTCTAGGTGCCGCCCCCCCTCCCCTGTACGAAATCCTGGCTACGTGCCTGGTATGGGTACAAGTTACAAGTTACAACACTATAGAAAGCTTAATAATTGTGTTCCTGTACGCTGCTCAGAGACCAGTGCCAATGATGACGGTGGCTGCAGTTTATCGTCCATCACCGGCTCATGGCGTTAATTGAATTGTGTCGTCAAATCACGTACGAACAGTAGTAACTACCCCATACCTTGCCGCCTTTACATGCTAAATCCACGGCTGTCGCCGAGTTCAGCATTTCTCACTCATGTAAACCTCGCTTAAATGACCGTTTGCAGATTCGCCGCGCATGAATCGAGCGTTAACCTCTTGTCAGCCTGGAATAACCACGAGCCGTTGCTAACGATACATGACACATGCACCAAGATGCAGCAGCGACAACGCCGCTGGCGCAGTCAGTAGCTGCGCAATACATCACACTGCAGCGGCAGCCGGTAAAGATGCGATCTTTTCAGTCGGCTGGACGCGCGGTCGGCACTGGACACCTGGGCGCTGGTCAGTCGGTAGATATATGCTGCGTTTCTAGCTGTGCACGGCACTAGGCGGCCTGCAGAGACGGAGTTTCCCACAGTGGTGCCGACCTGTCCCGCCCGGTCCCGACACCCGGCCCGGGTCCACTTACCGGCGCGGCTGAGGCCGTCACGAGTCATTGCTTCAGCAGGAGTTCAGCGGTGGAGATGGTGAGGTACTGCAGCGATGGAGGGGTCAGCAGTGTTGGCGCGTGAGGTGGGCCCCTGCTAGCTAGTCGTGCTAGTCATAGTCGTCCAGACGGTATGGCTAACATGGGTGTTATAATACATCCCGGTTGTTCTGTTTCATGGGAACAGCTAGTTTGGGATGAGTGTGGCAGTTTCTGAAGAATTTTCTGAATGAAGAGTGACGAATGCATGTCGTTTTGGGGATATATGTATAATAATTCCCAATATATATATATATATATATATATATATATATATATATATATATATATATATATAAATATTCGTTAAAGCATTGGGCAATGATTACCTACTGGATAGGCGTATCCATTGCAGCACTGGTTAATTGGACACAGGGATGTAGGAACGCCACGAAAAGTGGCGATGGGGGGGGGGGGGGCAGTGAAATTTTGGTGTTGTCTTGAGAGAAACCCAACCCCCTTATGGATTATTTCTTTGCAGATTTGGGCTTTTGTCTTGGCGAAACATTTGCCATAAAACAAATCATGAAGCAAAACACAATATTTTAGAAAAAAATGAGGACCATGTCCCTCGTTCCTACGCCTATGATTGGACATGTTAGCTGGCCAGCTTTGTCCGTCATAACCTTGGACCCGGTGAGCTAACTCCCGACCTGACACTGATCCCCTCATTACCAGTCGAACGGTCACGCGTTACCATCACCGCTGGTAATTACCCGCCGTGGGTGTATCGTCCGAATCTCCGCCGAGCACCGCCGCGCCACAGTCCCCAGGGTCCGTATGACCACAGGACCGGCGACTGGGCGTCCGATGGGGGCGGACTGTGAGCTCGCTGCCAGTGTGGCTCGTTGTCTGTCTGAATGTCAGCCGAGCGAGTCGGCTGGCTCCCCGGCGTGCTAGAGAGCTTTGTGTCAGCTCGGGTCTGCAGAGGTCGACTCGCGGCTCTCCGGGTCGGCTCAGGCCTGCAGAGGTCGACTCGAGGCTCTCCGGGTGGTGCGGGCACTGCAGCCGTGTGGAGGGAGCGCTCTGGCCGACCGCTCTCACACACTGGCTGATAATCTCACACACTGGCTGGTTTTCTCACACACTGGCTGATAATCTCACACACTGGCTGGTAATCTCACACACTGGCTGGTAATCTCACACACTGGCTGGTAATCTCACACACTGGCTGGTTTTCTCACACACTGGCTGATAATCTCACACACTGGCTGGTAATCTCACACACTGGCTGGTAATCTCACACACTGGCTGGTAATCTCACACACTGGCTGGTAATCTCACACACTGGCTGGTAATCTCACACACTGGCTGGTAATCTCACACACTGGCTGGTAATATCACACACTGGCTGGTAATCTCACACACTGGCTGGTAATCTCACACACTGGCTGGTAATCTCACACACTGGCTGGTAATCTCACACACTGGCTGGTAATCTCACACACTGACTGGTAATCTCACATACTGGCTGGTAATTTCACACACTGGCTGGTAATCTCACACACTGACTGGTAATCTCACATACTGGCTGGTAATTTCACACACTGGCTGGTAATACATGCACGATTACTGGCGTGTTTTCCACCCGCGCCGGATAATTGCGATGACGATATGTCAGGATAAGAGGCTTTAAACGAGTAAATCTCCCCAATCCCGTAAGAAGGTGGCATTGCAAAGCTGGGTTATGGGACAAGCAAGATTTACTTTCAATAATTTACGTGTAAGAGTTGCAAGAGTGATTTAAGGCATAATTGAACAGCTACGTAGGTACCGAAGTTTTGCTGTTGCTAACTTGGATAGCTTCATTTAATTACATTATAGAGCACATTGCATGCATGTTAGCTCTTCCCATGGAGTTTACGGTCAGTCTCATGCTACATTTTAGCATGGGAATACGGCCAATAACATTTTCTTTCGCCGCTTATCACTTCATGTTAACCAATAAATTGAGTAAGGGACCTCCGAGCCAGTATCAATACCACTAAAGGTTGTATAAGACCCTTTCCACTTTGAGTTTGTTATGCTTTCTGGCAGATTGGGTTAGCATTATAAATATATTTTACTTCGACGTATTTCTTCTCGTCGTTGCAAAGTTATTTTACAGTTATTTTGGGTCCAGAGTCATTGAATCGGCAAAGTAGCTTGTTACTGGGAAGCGACAGTTGTATTCGTAAGTTAATGATAAACTAATTTCCTAAATGGCACATGTTTTAATACCGCTTTATTTGGCTACTAACAGATAATGACCAAGTCTGACGCCGGAAAATATAATGATTCAGTCTTATTTACAGTGGAATACTGTTGAACTTTGTTTTGAACATGAGCTGCTGGAATTTCCATCTCACAAGCCGCAATGGTGGAACGTTTGCCCTGTACCCATGCGTCGTAAGCGAGACTCAAAGCCCAATACAGCCTTTCAACTCTTGTATAAATGACTTAATTTCTAATAGAAAGTAACTACAAAGCTGCAAGGAATTATATAGGTAGGCTAGTACATTAATCATTATTATTAAAATATTGCTGATGAGGTGCTTTTTTTATTCGTCTCTGTTTGACATCTTTCTTATCTTACCTATACCTCAATCTCCACAGAAATAATATTGTATTCGTCGATTATTTTATTTCTCTTTACTTGAAAAAATAGTAACATATTATTCACAATAAACACACCTTGCAACTGTGTTACAATAAATCCCATTATTGCATTTTTAGAAATTGTAGGTCTACGTCTCGACGGTTTGATATCGAAGACAATTATGCCAATTACAAGTGTAGATACAATTACGAATCTCCTGCGAAACAAAAGTATGCGAATGTTTCCTCTTGTAATACTTCGTCCTTCTGGCAATTTCTGCAAACACATTCCCCATAACCGTAAAAGTGACTTGCTATTGATATAGGTACTCCGTGGCCGGCACGTTGCAGAATAAAAATGCAAATGCGTTTCGTGTGTACGACGTACGTGCATGCATTCTAAGAGTCATTTTAGGCGACATATCCCTAGCACTCCCGTGCCGGCGAAAGCCTTTGACATGACAGCTGTCAACGCCCTAAAGCACCCAGAGAGCGCATACTGGTTTCACACTGGTTTTGTAACGGTCCTGGGACATATTGGCAGCGTGACCGACATTACGCCATCAGCTGCTCTGCGGTAACAAAGGCCTCGTCGTGTGCGTTAATTGACATGCCAAACTACATTTTCTTGCATTTTTTAACACACTTACACGCATTCTTCCCAATAATGATGTGAGGTTCACGTTGAAGTTTCGGCTCTGTTCTTTAAAGTTCAACATAGAGTAAGTGCGATATGGACGATGCTGATGCTGCACGGCCTATTAGCGCCGAATCCATATGAAGTGATCACATTGTAAACCCATCATCGAAATATTAGCCTCCCCGGTCGATCTGAAAGGAGCCCGGACGGCGCGCTAATTAACCCCGTGCTGCGCCTCCGATTGCCCTGTGCAGATATGGACGGTGAAGGTGGGCGTGTGCCAGCCTAGTATGCTAATTGGGCACTCCATGGGACCATTAGCTGGACACTCTGGCCACACTCGGAGTGTATACTGCTGTTTCGGTGTCAGACCAGCTGACCATCACTAGGACGTTCAATGCCAGTGTGTTGACGGCACGTGACGGATTTTAATCTTAATCTGAGTAACACTGTTATTGTTTGCAATGCTCACTGTTACTTGGAATTGCTATTATAGGTAATGCAAAACTCTCTGCCTCATCATTGATCAATTTGATTAAAAAGTTAGACTTGCATCGAATGATATATCGGATAATGAAGCTCAGCATACTATATAATATGATAATAATAACAGGGTTCATTTAATTATAGGTACATAATAACGGGGTTCCTTTAAAGGAGGTGCACTTTCTAGTTTCTACGGCCCCTGCAGCAGAGGAATGTGCAACTTTTTCCTCTCCATCGGCGTGGTCCCTTTCGCCCCTTCCCTTGTTTTATTTTCCCTTGGACCACACACGGGATCTTCCAGTCCTTCCCGTCCGGATCTTCCAGTGGCTCCCAACGGCTCCCCGTCCACCCTGCAGAGCGGCTCCCCCTGGCCAGCGTCCAGCCCCGCCTCGTCGCCGCCCCTGCTCTGCTGCCGGCCGGCTGCGTCCGGCCCCGTTTTCATCGTCAATCACCGGGACCACGCTCAAAAACCGGCGCGACAAGCGAAATCTGGGCTTATCTAATGATTGGGACATAACGTCTCAGCAGTGGCCAATTTGCCGCCGCCGGCCCCGCATCTCTAATGCGCCGAGAATGGCCAGCTCGCGTGCCGCGGCAGCCGGCCGGACGGCGGCGTGGGAGACGATGGGCGGGTTCGTCGGAGCCGACGGTCGGGTTCGTCGCTCTCGACGCGGGCAGGACGGCGGCAGAAGACGGAGCGGGTAGTGAGCCGGAGGAGGGGGACGCTGCGACAGATACCGATGTGCACTGACGGATGGATATGCAGGACAAAATATTGTTTTCTTCCCCGAGGGAAAAGGCACCGGTACCTACCAAAAGTTGGGAAGACATCAGCATTATAAATGCAGTTATTTTCATGCAACGCCCATAATTAACGCTAAATGTTGAACTGCGAAAAAAAAATGGGGGACGCATCCCCATTTTCACCCCGCCTCCTCCCCCCCCCCCCCCCATTTCGTCGTCCAGATCTGAAGGTCTTTATGTAAGGCTGACCACATGGGTCTTCGTGGTTTGTTTATATATTAAATGCAAGTATGTTGATTCGGCGTTTTCTTTGCACATTGTGGACTAGGTGACACATGATAAATAGACCATATCAGCCATCACAAGACGTGAAGGTCCATGTGATGCTATCAGCTAATGTGTCAACCTTGCGAACTTGTTGAACGTGGACGTTGCATGCCATAAGTGATAAAGAAACCATTATCAGCCGCACTCATGCTTAACAATGTATGGTGACCTTCAGATCGTCAGTTTCCAAAGACGGCCTGTTCATTAAGTGGTCGTTAAAAACTTAGCTGGTCAGAGTGTGCTTAGTGGAGCGTATGCAACTGTACTTTCAACGTTTAATCCACACAGGGGCGGATCCAGGGGGCACAGAAGGCACATGCCCTTCCCCCGAAACATCTGAAGCGCGGTATCATGAGCTCTCTGTAGACCACGCAATGTGGTCTTTAGAGAGTTTAGAGCACTTCAGAGACCTTTAACCCGCGAGTTACTGGGGGGGGGGGGGGGGGGGGGGTTATTTTTTGCCTCCCCCTCCCGTTATTTTGCAATAACTCCTAAACGAACACAGGTATCGTCACCAAACTTGCAGTACCTTCGCTCACATCAATTCTACACATGTTGGCAAAAGTAAAAATATGAGATTATGATAGCTCAACCGGGAATGACGTCGAGTGACGTCATGTTCTTCGGTTTTTGTTGCAAAATAATGGTTTTCGGAAAAAGCTGTCAAAGGTACGATGTTTGATATAAACTCAATTGTCTGAAACAAATTACTGGCAATAAACCGGGATATCCAACTGCTATCTCGGATTTGAGTTTTTTTTTATTAAAATTTTTGAGAAATACAAATACGTTTTTTTTAAACAAAATTTTCAAGAAAAATCAGCATTATAAAAAAACGGAATATATGTGATCGAGACGTGTGCGGTGAATATGTGTACCAAATTTGAAGTCGGATATCTGCAACAATGACTGACTTATGACCTTTAAAAGACACAAATCGACCACCTCTCACAGCGTTACTATGCATAAAAAACGCATTTCCGTTTTTGCTTTTTACTTCTATTTATATGGAACAAACAATGTTCTAAGGCCATTTTTCGCGTTTTAGACGAAAAACAAACACATAAATATGTGTTACAACGCCTAATACCCGTAATCTGCAGTTTGACCTCGTGACCTCGGATGACCTTGACCTGACCCAAGGTCACTTCTAAGTAGCTTAGAAAGGTACTTAGAAGTGTCAGACACACGAATCATACCGATTTATCGACAGATTATGCGTTTAATATCGCAATTTTGCGCGACAATTCCATCCATCGAGACCTTTCGACACGGTCAAACATTTTGTACTTGACCTGACCTGTGACGTCATCGGTGACCCCGAAGTCAACAATATTATGTTTCCCTCAATAAATTTCCCAGAGCTATCGAATGCCGTTTGAATTGTTACATTCGGTCCAGTAGTTCCGGAGATCCGAGGGGGGAATAGCCCCCCCCCCAGTAAGTCGCGTTATGAAATATACCCCAGTAACTCGCGGGTTAAGGGCTACCAGGGCCCTCTCTGAAAGACCAGAGGGCCCCATGGACGTTCAAAAGGCCCCTACACAGGTCAGAGGACCCTGGTTAGACCGAAAAGGCCCCTGGGCGAGTCAGAAGAGCCCTGAACATGCCTAATGGCCCCTAGACAGCACATAGGGGCCATGGACAGGTCGGAAGGGCCCCTGGGCAGGTCGGAGGGCCCCTGAGCATGTCGGCAGGGCGACAAAGTAGCCAGCGCAGTCCCTTACCAGGTTGAAAGGGTCCCTGAGCAGGCTGGAGTGTACCTGGACAGACCAGACGGCCCCTGGGAAGTTCAAAGGACCTTGTGCAGGTCAGAGGGGCCTCTGGCCAGACCAAAAGGGCCCCTGGGTGGGTCAGAAGTGCCCCTGAACATGCCGAATGGGTACCTAGCCAGCACGGAGGGGCCCAGGGCAAGTCGGAGGGTCCCCTGAGCATGTCGGCAGGGCGACAAAGCATCCAGCGCAGTCCCTTGCCAGGTCGGAAGGGCCCCTTAGAAGGCTGGAGGGCCCCTGTACAGACCAGAGCACTCCATGTACGTTCAAAAGGCCCCTGTGCAGGTCGGAGGGGCCCCTGACAGACCTAAAGGGTCCCTGGGTGGTCAGAAGGGTCCTGCACATGCCGATTGAGCCCCTATCCAGCACATGAGCCCCTATACAGCCCCTGGTTAGGTCGGAGGGGCCCCTGGGCAGGTCGGAGGGGCCCCTGATCATATCGACAGGGCGACAAAGCAGCCAGCGTAGTCCCTTGCCAGGTCGGAAGGGCCCCTTAGAAGTCTGGAGGGCCCCTGGACAGACCAGAGGGCCCCTGGGAAGTTAAAAAGGCCCATGTGCAGGTCAGAGGGTCTGCTGGGCCCTTTCAATGCTCGGGAATAGGGCCCTTTCAACGCTCGGGAAGGGACCCTTTCAACGTTCGGGAAAGGGGCCCTTTCGAGCCCCCTCTGGGTGAAATCCTGGCTACGTGCCTGGGCCCTACGTAGGTCTGAGAGTGTCCTTGTCAGGTCTGAATATGCCCTCGCAGGACCTGAGAGAGCCCTACGCCTGTCGGCGAGGGTCTTTGCCAGTTCTGAGAGGGCCGTGGAGTGGTTTGCGAGGACCTGGCCGGGCCTGAGGGCTCTACGCCCGCTTAAGGGGCCTGACCAAGCCTTAGAGGGACCCTACACTGGTTTGAGAGGGCCAGTCCTGGTCCTGAGTGGGCCCTACATTAGTCAGAGATGGCCCTTGCCTGGCTTGAAATGGGCCTGCGCCTGTTTGAAAGGACCCTTTCCAGGCCTCAGATGGCCCTAAGCCGGTCTGAAAGGGCCCTTACTAGGCGACAGAGGACTCTATACCGGACACCAGGCGAGCCATTTGGGCCCGCCTGAGCCAGAGGCCTGGTCTGAGCCCATCAGGCCTGGCAATGGCTCTCTCAAGCGGACAGAGGGCCATTCAAGTCTGGCAATAGCCCTCTCAGGCTTAGAAAGGGCCCTCTCAGGCCCACCGATAGTACACTCAAAGAGACTGAGGAACCTCTCTTACCGACCTTAAGGCTCTCTCACACCGGCACAGGACCCCCTCAGAACGACCGAGGGCCCTTTCAGACCTACCGAGGACCCTTTCAGACCTACCGAGGGCCCTTTCAGACCTACCGGTGGTTCTCCAGACCAGTATAGGGCGCTCTCAAGTCTTGCCAGGACCCTACAAGACTGGCATAGGGCCAGGGGCGTCGCCGACGAGGGGGTTGGGAGGGGGGGGGGGGGGGTCCGGACCCCCACTCTCAGGCGGGGGTTGACACCCCCCCCCCCCCCACCCCCACACACACACACACACACTTTTTGCGGATGAAGTGAACAATTTCTCGTAAAAATGGCCTTTGCAACAGTGAAAATCCAGATATCCACAGTTTAAAACTGACAAATTTCGCGCCGCTTCGCGGCATGACTCAAGTTTCGCAGTTGTTTATACAAATTTGAAAAATGGGAAAATTCATTCCATTAAATGTCTGGCAGAGGCTCTCTTTGGCGGTAATTGCTAGCCCCAGGGCCCACTCCCTTCATACAATATTAACTTTCAAGCGGGATACATGTTTAGCTAGTCTGTCGAGTTCAGAAAAAAAGGTGATTACGCAAACGTAAAGACGCGGACATCGGCTCCCGGAAGCTGCTCCAGTGGTGCCCAACTTGCTGAACCCAAGAGCTAATAGTGGGACCAGGCCAGGACCATCTCCCCAAGCCATCTCGCCCCAGGCTCCTCCAGATCCACAGGGACCATTTTTTGCGCGGAAAAGTCGTTCTGCCTCTTGCTGCTTTCAAACCATTTGCACTGTTACCAGTAGTTTGTTACAGTTCGGTACATATGTATACAGTTATTATGTATTATTATATGCACTATTGAGCGCTGACTGTCACCGGTCATCGTGATTTACTATCCGAGGCTAGCTAATATATATGAAAAACTACCTTCATTTTTTTTTGTAAATCATCATACCGAGATGTGCAACCAGGAATAGGGCTTACCTGCTTGACTCCACTCACGGTCTGGTTCCAATATTAAAATTCCGTTTTCCACTACCTAAAATTCAAATTTTCATGCCGCTTCGTGGCGTCACCTCAGTAACCATCATCATAACGAAGCCATCGTCATCGTCTTCGGTTCGTCGTAACGCTGAATTGAATGAATCACATTTTTAGCTTCTTGTCCTCTACAAGGCCCATCGCCTATATTTCTCGGTTTTATCAGACAAACCCGTAACAATTTATTGCCGCTTGGCGGCGCTAAATAACAAGTACCTGTACTGCAACATGAAAATCCACATTACAAATGCTGCAAAGGCTTAAATACACGCAGAAAAAATGTGGTTACATTTTGTTTAGTCATTTCAGCCGACCCCCACTCACAAATTATCGGCGACGCCCCTGCATAGAGCCCTCACAGGCCTGTCAAGGGCCTTCTCAGACCGGTATGAGATTCTTTCAGACCTGACGAGGGCCCTCTTAGGCTTGTCAAGGGCTTTCTCATACCTGAAAATACACTCAGACCGACTGGAGGCCCTTTCAGACCTGCAAAAAAACGCTCAGGGTCCTTTTCAGCTCCAGGGTCCCTTGACGTCTGCTGTGCCCCTCCCCCTGAAATTTTCTCCTGGATCCGCCCCTGAATCCACATACTGCAATTTAATTTGGTATATTGGCAATATTATTTAGCAACTGCCGACTAAAATGCTTCCCCAATTAATACATTCTTAAAACACTAACCATGTTCAGTGGCACTGCTCAGTGCTCATGCAAGTACAGCATTTAACAGTTATTTCCATTACTGAGCACGCTTTCCTCAGATATTACCAAGCGGCGGACACCAGAACCATTCTGACACCATTCTGACACCATTCTGACACCATTCTGACACCATTCCGACACCATTCTGACACCATTCTGACACCATTCTGACACCATTCCGACACCATTCTGGCACCATTCTCACACCATTCTGACACCATTCCGACACCATTCTGACACCATTCTCACACCATTCTGACACCATTCTGACACCATTCCGACACCATTCCGACACCATTCTCACACCATTCTGACACCATTCTGACAGCGCCGCCAGCACTGATGGGTCAAGCTGGTATAGCAAACTGATACCCACCGTACTGAGCAAATACCGTGCCAAGGTAAGGCGTCTGCACATTACACATTTACCGCCGCCGACCACCAGTCACCACACGGCATATCCCAGGGTTACATCCTCCGACCACCAGTCACCACACGGCATATCCCAGGGTTAATCCTCTGACCACCAGTCACCACATGGTATATCCCAGGGTTACATCCTCCGACCACCAGTCACCACACGGCATATCCCAGGGTTACATCCTCCGACCACCAGTCACCACACGGCATATCCCAGGGTTACATCCTCTGACCACCAGTCACCACACGGCATATCCCAGGGTTACATCCTCCGACCACCAGTCACCACACGGCATATCCCAGGGTTACATCCTCTGGCCACCAGTCACCACACGGCATATCCCAGGGTTACATCCTCCGACCACCAGTCACCACACGACATATCCCAGGGTTACATCCTCTAGCCACCAGTCACCACACGGCATATCCCAGGGTTACATCCTCTGGCCACCAGTCACCACACGGCATATCCCAGGGTTACATCTTCCGACCACCAGTCACCACACGGCATTTCCCAGGGTTACATCCTCCGACCACCGGTCACCACACGGCATATCCCAGGGTTACATCATCCGACCACCAGTCACCACACGGCATATCCCAGGGTTACATCCTCTGACCACCAGTCACCACACGGCATATCCCAGGGTTACATCCTCTGACCACCAGTCACCACACGGCATATCCCAGGGTTGCATCCTCTGGCCACCAGTCACCACACGGCATATCCCAGGGTTACATCCTCTAACCACCAGTCACCACACGGCATATCCCAGGGTTACATCCTCTGGCCACCAGTCACCACACGGCATATCCCAGGGTTACATCCTTTAGCCACCAGTCACCACACGGCATATCCTAGGGTTACATCCTCTGACCACCAGTCACCACACGGCATATCCCAGGGTTACATCCTCTGACCACCAGTCACCACACGGCATATCCCAGGGTTACATCCTCTGACCACCAGTCACCACATGGTATATCCCAGGGTTACATCCTCCGACCACCAGTCACCACACGGCATATCCCAGGGTTACATCCTCCGACCACCAGTCACCACACGGCATATCCCAGGGTTACATCCTCCGACCACCAGTCACCACACGGCATATCCCAGGGTTACATCCTCTGACCACCAGTCACCACACGGCATATCCCAGGGTTACATCCTCTGTCCACCAGTCACCACACGGCATATCCCAGGGTTACATCCTCCGACCACCAGTCACCACACGGCATATCCCAGGGTTACATCCTCCGACCACCAGTCACCACACGGCATATCCCAGGGTTACATCCTCCGACCACCAGTCACCACACGGCATATCCCAGGGTTACATCCTCTAGCCACCAGTCACCACACGGCATATCCCAGGGTTACATCCTCCGACCACCAGTCACCACACGGCATATCCCAGGGTTACATCCTCTTACCACCAGTCACCAGCCACACGGCATATCCCAGGGCTACATCCTCCGACCGCCAATCACCACACGGCATATCCCAGGGTTACATCCTCCGACCACCAGTCACCACACGGCATATCCCAGGGTTACATCCTCCGACCACCAGTCACCACACGGCATATCCCAGAGTTACATCCTCCGACCACCAGTCACCACACGGCATATCCCAGGGTTACATCCTCTGACCACCAGTCACCACACGGCATATCCCAGGGTTACATCCTCCGACCACCAGTCACCACACGGCATATCCCAGGGTTACATCCTCTTACCACCAGTCACCAGCCACACGGCATATCCCAGGGTTACATCCTCCGACCACCAGTCACCACACGGCATATACCAGGGTTACATCCTCTGGCCACCAGTCACCAGCCATACGGCACATCCCAGGGTTACATCCTCCGATCACCAGTCACCACACGGCATATCCCAGGGTTACATCCTCTGACCACCAGTCACCACACGGCATATCACAGGGTTACATCCTCCGACCACCAGTCACCACATGGCATATCCTAGGGTTACATCCTCCGACCACCAGTCACCACACGGCATATCCCAGGGTTACATCCTCCGACCACCAGTCACCACACGGCATATCCCAGGGTTACATCCTCCGACCACCAGTCACCACACGGCATATCCCAGGGTTACATCCTCTGGCCACCAGTCACCAGCCACACGGCATATCCCAGGGTTACATCCTCCGACCACCAGTCACCACATGGCATATCCCAGGGTTACATCCTCTAGCCACCAGTCACCACACGGCATTTCCCAGGGTTACATCCTCTGGCCACCAGTCACCACACGGCATATCCCAGGGTTACATCCTCTGATCACCAGTCACCACACGGCATATCCCAGGGTTACATCCTCCGACCACCAGTCACCACACGGCATATCCCAGGGTTACATCCTCTGATCACCAGTCACCACACGGCATATCCCAGGGTTACATCCTCTGGCCACCAGTCACCACACGGCATATCCCAGGGTTACATCCTCTGATCACCAGTCACCACACGGCATATCCCAGGGTTACATCCTCCGACCACCAGTCACCACACGGCATATCCCAGGGTTACATCCTCTGATCACCAGTCACCACACGGCATATCCCAGGGTTACATCCTCCGACCACCAGGCACCACACGGCATATCCCAGAGTTACATCCTCCGACCACCAGTCACCACACGGCATATCCCAGGGTTACATCCTCTGGCCACCAGTCACCACACGGCATATCCCAGGGTTACATCCTCCGACCACCAGTCACCACACGGCATATCCCAGGGTTACATCCTCTGATCACCAGTCACCACACGGCATATCCCAGGGTTACATTCTCTGACCACCAGTCACCAGCCACACGGCATATCCCAGGGTTACATCCTCTGGCCACCAGTCACCACACGGCATATCCCAGGGTTACATCCTCTGGCCACCAGTCACCAGCCACACGGCATATCCCAGGGTTACATCCTCTGACCACCAGTCACCACACGGCATATCCCAGGGTTACATCCTCTGGCCACCAGTCACCACACGGCATATCCCAGGGTTACATCCTCTGGCCACCAGCCACCACACAGCATATCCCAGGGTTGCTTACCACCGTTACCACCGTTACCGTTATTGTTATTTAGGTTACATCCTTTGGCCACCGTTACTAAGGGGCGGATCCAGGGGGATTCAACAGGCTCATGACCCCCCCCCCCCCAGACTGATATCTGCCGAAACTGGGGATATATTACATGATTTTAAAGAAAATATAAGCAACTTAAATTATGACAAGTTTGTTTCCAATTACTTCTTGATGCTCAAGCTAGCGGAAACCGTTCTTGGGTTTTTGTAATTGTAATATACTTTTTGGGGATATAGCCCCAAACCAACATTTTGCCATTCCGAATATTCCAGTATGGTTACTGTAGCGACAGCGACGGCGGCGCCTCGGCAGGGTCTCAGCCCCAGGTGCGCCGCGCCCCTCGCTGCAGACCATGCTGCAGCGTTCGGGCTGTCCGATCGGCAGTTTGTGGTTTGTCGCGGCACATTTGAGGCCGATGCTGGGAGAGTGATTCGTCGGACGCGTCATCCATCAGCGTCCTGCAGGCAACAGTGGAGCCGGCCACTGCGGCGCCATAGTTGACACAGACCGTTATAAATATGCACCTGCACCTCTCAAACCGTGCCCGGTTCATGGCCACGGTCCATTTTTGACCGGCGTCCAGACCGACTGACAGGTCGGTCGGTTTTCTGTCGCCGGGGAAATTGATGAGCTGAAATTTTCGGACCGGTTCGGGCCCTGCAGTGTTTTGCAGTGATCATCTGGCACCATTTCAGCTGGGAGCTCTCAGTAAACATGGAACTATGGCTGAAGCATAGCTTACAAAGGATGTAAGCTGATAGGGCTTATCTGGATTTGTATGCTCAGAATTGTTAACCACAATATAGATACTGGTGATTTTCGTTCACTGGGTATGAGCAAGTTGGGAAGGGATCATTATATTTAAACAAGGTTGTATTACTCGCCGAAATATTCGCTCGAATAAACATTTCAGCAAAAAAAAGTGCCATTTCGAGTGCAACAAGTCTGTATTGAAGATGAAAACCATCGCTTAGACCACATCCATCTCTGACCAGAAGCATCTAACTCCCATCCGACATAACCCATCCGACCCATAACCCTTCCGACCCATAACCCATCCGACCCATAACCCATCCGACCCATAACCCATCCGACCCATAACCTATCCGACCCATAACCCATCCGACCCATAACCCATCCGACATAACCTATCCGATCCATAACCCATCCGACCCATAACCCATCCAACACAACCCATCCGACCCATAACCCATCCGACATAACCCATCCGACCCATAACCAATCCGACCCATAACTCATCCGACCCATAACCCATCCGACCCATAACCCATCCGACCCATAACCCATCCGGCCCAAAACCCATCCGACCCATAACCCATCCGACCCATAACCCATCCGATCCATAACCCATCCGACACATAACCCATCCGACCCATAACCCATCCGACCCATAACCCATCCGACCCATAACCCATCCGACCCATAACCCATCCGACCCATAACCCATCCGACCCATAACCCATCCGACCCATAACCCATCCGACCCATAACCCATCCGACCCATAACCCATCCGACCCATAACCTATCCGATCCATAACCCATCCGACCCATAACCCATCCGACCCATAACCCATCCGACCCATAACCCATCCGACCCATAACCCATCCGACCCATAACCCATCCGACCCATAACCCATCCGACCCATAACTCATCGGACCCATAACCCATCGGACCCATAACCCATCCGACCCATAACCCATCCGACCCATAACCCATCCGACCCGTAACCCATCCGACCCATAACCCATCCGACCCATAACCCATCCGACATAACCCATCCGACACATAACCCATCCGACCCATAACCCATCCAATCCATAACCCATCCGACCCGTAACCCATCCGACCCATAACCCATCCGACCCATAACCCATCCGACATAACCCATCCGACCCATAACCCATCCGACCCATAACCCATCCGACACATAACCCATCCGACACATAACCCATCCGACATAACCCATCCGACACATAACCCATCCGACACATAACCCATCCGACCCATAACCCATCCGACCCATAACCCATCCGACCCATACCCCATCCGACCCATACCCCATCCGACCCATAACCAATCCGACCCATAACCCATCCGACCCATAGCCCATCCGACCCATAACCCATCCGACCCATAACCATCCGACCCATAACCCATCCGACCCATAACCCATCCGACCCATAACCCATCCGACCCATAACCCATCCGACCCATAACCTATCCAATCCATAACCCATCCAACTCATAACCCATCCGACACAACCCATCCGACCCATAACCCATCCGACATAACCCATCCGACCCATAACCCATCCGACCCATAACCCATCCGACCCATAACCCATCCGACCCATAACCCATCCGACACAACCCATCCGACATAACCCATCCGACCCATAACCCATCCGACCCATAACCCATCCGACCCATAACCCATCCGACCCATAACCCATCCGACCCATAACCCATCCGACCCATAACCCATCCGACCCATAACCCATCCGACCCATAACCCATCCGACCCATAACCCATCCGACCCATACCCCATCCGACCCATAACCCATCCGACCCATAACCCATCCGACCCATAACCCATCCGACCCATAACCCATCCGACCCATAACCCATCCGACCCATAACCCATCCGACACATAACCCATCCGACCCATAACCCATCCGACACATAACCCATCCGACCCATAACCCATCCGACCCATACCCCATCCGACACATAACCCATCCGACCCATAACCCATCCGACATAACCCATCCGACATAACCCATCCGACCCATAACCCATCCGACCCATAACCCATCCGACACATAACCCATCCGACACATAACCCATCCGACCCATAACCCATCCGACCCATAACCCATCCGACACATAACCCATCCGACCCATAACCCATCCGACCCATAACCCATCCGACACATAACCCATCCGACCCATAACCCATCCGACACATAACCCATCCGACCCATAACCCATCCGACCCATACCCCATCCGACCCATACCCCATCCGACCCATAACCCATCCGACCCATAACCCATCCGACACAACCCATCCGACCCATAACCCATCCGACCCATAACCCATCCGACCCATAACCCATCCGACCCATAACCCATCCGACCCATAACCCATCCGACATAACCCATCCGACCCATAACCCATCCGACCCATAACCCATCCGACCCATAACCCATCCGACCCATAACCCATCCGACACATAACCCATCCGACCCATAACCCATCCGGCCCATAACCCATCCGACCCATAACCCATCCGACCCATAACCCATCCGACCCATACCCCATCCGACCCATAACCCATCCGACCCATAACCCATCCGACCCATAACCCATCCGACCCATAACCCATCCGACCCATACCCCATCCGACCCATAACCCATCCGACCCATAACCCATCCGACCCATAACCCATCCGACCCATAACCCATCCGACCCATAACCCATCCGACCCATACCCCATCCGACCCATAACCCATCCGACCCATAACCCATCCGACCCATAACCCATCCGACCCATAACCCATCCGACATAACCCATCCGACCCATAACCCATCCGACCCATAACCCATCCGACACATAACCCATCCGACACATAACCCATCCGACCCATAACCCATCCGACCCATAACCCATCCGACACATAACCCATCCGACCCATAACCCATCCGACCCATAACCCATCCGGCACATAACCCATCCGACCCATAACCCATCCGACACATAACTCATCCGACCCATAACCCATCCGACCCATACCCCATCCGACCCATAACCCATCCGACCCGTAACCCATCCGACCCATAACCCATCCGACCCATAACCCACGAATTCCGGTCAAACCTCCACCTGTATCAGTCTCTCCGGTCGTCTGCCCCCCCCCCCCCCGGCCCCGGCCAGGTCAGCGGCCCCCTGTCCGGCTAGAGTCCAGCCACCGCACAGTGCACGTGCGTCCCACACCGACACCGGTTACACGCCGCTCATTAGGCGCGGCGGCGGCGCGGCACGGCGGCGGCGTCAGCATTGATCTGACGCGCGATAATTGCCGTATTACTGGCGGCCACTTAATTGCGGCGTCCGACCATGCTGGCCGCGCGACACTCATACACACACAGTGGGTCGCTGCCGGACACAGCGCGGCACATTAATTAGCGCCGGCGCACCATGGACGATCGCCGGTAGCTGATTCACGGTTTCGGGTGAATGCATGTTTGTATTTCTGTGTGCATGTACACATGGGTGAATTTATTTGGTTAAGGTGATCCATGCGTTACGACTTACGGCTAATCTGTGATAGTTTGGCACGAGCGCGAAGACCGTTCTCCACGATTACATATGGGCATGGACACGTCTGCAAAACGTGGTGAACGTCATCGTATAAAATACAGAACTGTTAGGTGAATCGTTTAAGTATAGCTCATGTA
>JAXIVJ010000998.1:0-7500 GCA_036785665.1 Chirona hameri
AAATTCCTTACTGTTCTACCCGTTGTTCTATTACCCTGGGTCAATGTGCCTAGGTACCTGGTACAGGTAGGAAGTAACTACTTAGGTACCTATATATTACCGTGCTTAGGTACCTATGCTGAAAGCGGAGTCCGCCTCGCAACATCCGATCCACCCACCGCCTCTCCATAAGCAGCTCCACGGCGAACGCCCGGCTCACCATTGTGGGTGGGTATGACACACTACGACCCGAGGCCTGCCGTCTGTGCGTACCTGGAAGCCAAGGGATGGCGCATGCGGGGTCCGGATGCATCAACATACCAAAAGCGCGAGTTTGTGGCGAAATTCTTTCGGAGACGGGCGTCGTATAGGTAGGGAGTCCATCACAGCGAAAACCTACGGATTCGAGTTATTATTCTAGTCATTCATTATGATCTGGATAGCTGTTACCCAGATCTACACAGCACAGTCCCTGCTATACTAACTGCTGTACTGGACAGTGGACATCCCTCATTGCCATGTGTGATTTGGGGGATTTTCGAAGTTCAGATATAATAAAATATTTATAGTTCATTGTGTTCCTGTCATTTTGCATTTGTATTCACGATCTCAGCGACTTTCCCTGCAAGACGGTTTATTCCAGCAGTCAGGTTACGATGGATGCAAAGTAAACCACACATCCACACTAAAAAAATAGAGACAATATATTCCTTCCCGGGGCTGGGACAATTCAGTGATCTCACCGAGTTTTTATCGGAAATACCGGGGACCCTTAGGTCCGAGGTATTTTCGATAAAAACACGAGGTGTGATTGAATTGCCAGCCCAAGGGAAGGAAGGTATTTCCCATACATGCTCAGCACTGAGCACTGACATTTCAAATAATGACGTCATATATGTAAATAATGACGTCATAGACACATTTAGCAGAGGGTGGGACAACTTCACAGAAGGGTGGTATAACATGTTTTCCCACACCTTTTGAAAGCCTTCACCACTGTTTCATGCATACTCGCAAAAGTGTGGTATAATTCACGTGCTATTGTAATACCTGGGTTTCTCCGTTTAGCTGTGTTATGTTGCATGTATGGGAAAGTGAAAACTTAAAGGTCAGGAAAAACACTCCGCCGGCCTACATGCTTGTGAACTGTTTCAGCACGGAATCATTGCTGCGGCGATACTGGCGAAAGTGTCCGTGCTGTGGTCGCTAGATCCTGCCTCGGACACAGCTACTTCTTCGTGTTCGGGCCACGGGAACTTCGGTCAGCAGCAGATAAAATGCTAGAGACGAAGAACTGAGCAGAGGGGCGCCTGACCAATGCCATATATAGGAGATAGTCATCCGGCGATGCTACGTGATCATGACGTCAGAGCGTGACATCATTTGGATCCATCGGCCTCCTCCGTCATTGCAGTTAATGCTATTTCGGGAGAAATAAATACCATCTAACTCGAGAAGTAAAAAGGTTACGAAAAATAAAAAGACAGCGTTGGAAAGCTCAAAACAAGGCGAATCGAAATCTTCCGGATTATTTTAGGCTCAGGTCAATATTGAGGTCACTAGAGGTCATCAAAGGTCAGGGCCTTGTTCACGGTTCCCCTGCGGTTCGGCGGTCACCATGGTGACCGACGGAGCCTGCTGCAGCGGGTGCCGGACGAAAAGTCGAATGGCAAAAAGTAAACGGATGTTAAGTAAAGGGACATTTAGTCAATAGTAAAAAGTCAAAAGTCCTAAAAGTCGGCGGGCAAAAAGTCGACGTGGAAAAAAGTCAACGGTGAAAAAGTCAAACGGATAAAAAGTCAATTGACGAAAAGTCAACAGGGTAAAAAGTCAACTGTCAAAAAGTCGACATGGAAAAAAGTCGACGGACCAAAAGTCAAACGGATAAAAAGTCAAGTGACAAAAAGTCAACAGGGTAAAAAGTCAACAGACGAAAAGGCAAAAGGGTAAAAGGTCAAAAGATAAAATGTAAACGGACGGAAAGTCAAGGGGTAAAAAGTCGACGTCCCTAAAAGTCAAAAGACGAAAAGTCGAAATGGCAAGAAGTCGAAGGATAAAAAGTCGAAATGGTAAAAAGTCAACGTCGCTAAAAGTCAAAAGATGAAAAGTAGAAATGGTAAAAAGTCAACGTCGCCAAAAGTCGAAAGATGAAAAGTAAAAAAGCGTAAAAAGTCGAGATGGAAAAAATAAATACGTCAAAAGTCAAATAGCAAAAAGTCGACGTCGATAAAAGTCGAAAGATGAAGAGTAAAAAGGTAAAAAGTCGAAATGGCAAAAAGTCAATGACTATGTTCATTTGGCCCATTCAATTTTCGTCTCTTGACTTCCCGTTCATTCCATTCTTTTTTTGGGACTATCCGACTATTAACCCGCCATTGACTTGGGGGGGGGCGTTTAACCCCCCCCCCCCCCCCCCCCCCTCCTGATGAATTTTCGTAATTACTCGGAAACCAATAGGGTACTTTGGGGGGAGGGGGGGTACAATAGGGTACCAACGTGAAACTTTGGGTACCTTCTTCGAAATCACGTTTACGTCTTGTGAAAGAAAAAAAAATCGTCGATTTTTGTTCTCGGTTATAGCGAATTTAGTGACGTCACTACACACGAATTTTACACCAAAATCAGCTAAAATGTAACAGATCGTACAAATTCCATATTTTAAGCAAAATGCAATCCAAAAACGTCCAAAGATAGCAAATCGCAATGGCTACGAAATGGCTATCTCGGATTTTCGAACATTTTAGTTTTTGACCCAAAAATGCAAACAAAGTTTTTTTGGGGGGAAAATGCCACCAAATCAAATTTTAAAAGATATTCAAAAAGCCGGAATATATGTCAGAGAACCACATATGGGAAACTACCATACCAAATTTCAGAATGATATTATCATGTTTGACTGACTTATGGCATATAAAGTATTGGTAACTCATGACGTCTCCTGATCCGGCGCTCCTCACTCGCAGCTGGTCGCTGCCGAACTAAAGCTTGTTATTGCAATCAGCACTTCACATGACCGGACACCGTGTCGGGGACGGGTGATACCGGAGATGGCTGCAAGTTACCGGGAGCCAACTCAGCGCAGCGGAGAGAGCAATAGCGGTGATAGGTATTTACTTCCGGTGGAGTTTAAACTCCATGCACTCCACTCAAACGCCATGCAATGAAGGTATCTTTTTTTTTAGAGCGGTAACAGCGTAAATAGTTAAACTGATCGTTAGCACATTGTGCATATACCTGCTTCTGCCACTGTGCAGTTGACGAGACGCGACAACGCGCCGCAGCCGACTCGGTCGGTCACACGAACGCCGATTGGCTGAAATCTGATCTGCAGGTGCTCCAATGCCCCAATGGCGAGGATTCCCATGAGGCTCTAGTAACATTTCCATGAACCGGATCGACCTGACCGTACATGGTGGCTGGGGAGCGGGTTACTATGTTAGCATTTTACTCATGCGACTTGTATGCTATGCTAGTGACTTTTATATCTACTTGACTTTTATTTTTTTGAATTTTGGCGTGTTGACTTTTTGCCACGTTGACTTTTTACTCATTCGACTTTTTGCGATTGACTTTTATCGATTCAACTTGTTACGATTTGACTTTTTGAGAGTTGACTTTTTGCCACGTCGACTCTTCCCATTGACTTTTAGCTATGGGACTTTTTACGATTTGACTTTTGGCGTGTTGACTTTTTGCCATGTTGACTTTTTACCTTTTCGACTTTTTACCTTTTCGACTTTTTACCTTTCGACTTTTTATCTTCCGACTTTTTATCTTCCGACATTTTATCTTTCGACTTTTATCTATACGACTTTTTACTATTCGACTTTTAGCGTGTTGACTTTTTGCCATGTTGACTTTTTACCTTTTCGACTTTTTATCTTTCGACTTTTATCCATACGACTTTTTACTATTCGACTTTTAGCGTGTTGACTTTTTACCTTTTCGACTTTTATCTATACGACTGTTTACTATTCTACTTTTAGCGTGTTGACTTTTTGCCATGTTGACATTTTACCTTTTCGACTTTTTATCTTTCGACTTTTAGCGACGTCGACTTTCTACCCCTTGACTTTACGTCCCTTGACTTTCCGTCCGTTTACTTTTTATCTTTTGACTTTTTACCCTGGAATCTGCTGCAGCAGGCTCCGTCTAAGAGCCCTGCCCCTTCGAAGTTCGATGAACTTTTGAATTTGACCTAAACCACGTGCAATTGGTATGAATCGACGCGTCTTGACGAGGCGAACATAAAAATATTTTTGTATCTTTTTTTAAAGTTTTTGCAAAACAAGACCGCAGACGACATGCGCCAGAATTGACTACTGGGGTGACGTCATTTGGAGGAGTGGACACGTTACGGAGATAGGGATGACACCCCCTGCGCCTGGCAAGGATGCCCTCACAACTCCATTATAACCAGAGAGAAGCCTCTCAAATCCCATAAGTAAATCGAGAAGCCTTAGAAAATTGGTAACAGAAGAGAAAATACTCAGTTATTGAAACATGTCACTAACGGGCGTCGTTACAAACGGCAAGTAATCAGTCGTATACTTTTTTCTTCGCCATCGAAGCAGCGCGAACAATTCTTCTGCCTAGATTTAATTAATAATGAATTCATTTGATTCATAGATTTGATATAAAATAAACATTGACTGCATTTTTAACGGAGCAAAATAATGCATACGAACATCATAGACTGACCTACGACAGGTTTAGCTCCCTTTATACCATAGGCTTTAATTTAATGCATGATTACTATTTGATGAACCTTAAATGTTCCAAGCGGCTTGGGGCGCTGACAATCTTCGCCAGTTGCATGGTGTACAATAATTTTTGCAACTTTTTCGATCTTTTTCCAGGTTTTCGGAGCTTTCCATGCGTCTCGACGTGAAAAACAACATGGTGTTTTTTTTCCAAAACAAAACTGCGTTTTAACTTAGCGCATACACGATTTATGAGAAATTATTTTGGGTCTCTGCATTAATCAGGCAGATTGTAAAGTAAATATTTTTCGCACAATATTGTTACGTTTTTTGCTATACTCGCCGTGTCGTATTTGACCTAGCAAATTTATTTCAACGCAGTAACGCATTTACTGGAAGTGTTATTCAATACTTCCACAGCAACCGCTTTCAGCGCCATCAATTGAGCGTTATAGTAAACTTTTTGTTTTAAATAAATTTAGTCCGAATGTTTTTGAATTGATGGATTTCCAAGGTCATGCCCCGCGCTAAGCATAGCTTGTTGCGCGGGCCCTGACCCCAACACCCGATCAAGCAATTCCTGGCGTCCGGCAGAATTTAGAAGCGAAAGTTGTACGTGCCTGACATACCTGGACACGGTCCGCCCCGCCCTCTGACGTCACCTGACCTTGATTGCGACCGACCGCTGCTACCGGCCACAGGCCATCCCAGTCCGGGGCAAATAGCGAGCGCCGAAGCGGCTCGGACCTGGGCTGCCACTACCGGGTGAGGTCAGAAGCCTAGCGCTCTCCCAACTGAGCTACAGGGTGCGGACTTCTATAGGTGGTTTTTTCAGCGGGAAATAAGCCAGCGTGATCCATGGTAATGTTCTAACCAGAAAGAATGTTGAACTAACCCAGCATTGACCTTGCTACGCCTTGTTGCACCCTGGTTGTACTACAACTTTGGCCACCCGTACACCGCATAACACCAGGTCAGCAGATCCTGCGTCATGGGCAGCGGCGCTGCAGTCACCGGCTTCCGCAGCGCGCGCAGACAGGTATCCAGGACAGTCCAGCTTATATGTTGGTGAACACGTCGGCAGAGTCGTGGGAGGCGGCGAAGCCGGTCTCTCAGCGCTCCCGCTCGTCCTCAGTCACCTACAGACTGGCGGCCATGAGCTGAGCGAGCGCCGGCTGCACGCTGTCCACCACGCAGCGGCCGCGCAGCACGCAGAGACACTTTGTACTACAGTGTGCTCATGACACTCTTAGTGAGCTTCGGAACTTCCTCCCGTGTGCCTCACGCTCTGTAGAAGCCACTGTAGGTCGGTCTCATCCTTTGTGATCGTACCAGCAAACTGTTGGACCAGCTGGACGCCCTCCTCTGCGGTATCATTTGTGACCTCCAGCGCCGATACGAACTTGCACAGCTCCTTGTATTCTCCGCTGTTGTCCCACTCCTCTGGAGCGCCCTTCAGCCACTCCCCTTGTGGTTCATGACACTGACCACCAGCTAGGAGTCCCCGTATATGACTAGACGGACCCTCCTCTGTGCCAGGGAGGCTGGACGGACCCTCCTCTGTACCAGAGAGGCTGGACAGACCCTCCTCTGTGCGGGGAGGCTGCACGGACCCTCCTTTGTGCCGGGAGACTGGACGGACCCTCCTCTGTACCAGAGAGGCTGGACGGACCCTCCTATGTACCAGAGAGACGGAACGAACCCTCCTCTGTACCAGAGGAACTGGACGGACCCTCCTCTAACCAGAGAGGCTGGACGGACCCTCCTCTGTACCAGAGGGACTGAACGGACTTTCCTCTGTGCCAGAGAGGCTGGAAGGACCATCCTCTGTACCAGAGAAACTGGACGGACCCTCCTCTGTACTAGAGGGACTAGATAGACCCTCTGTACCAGAGAGGCTGGACGGACCCTCCTCTGTACCAGAGGGACCTAGATGGACCCTCCTCTGTACCGGAGAGGATGGACGGACCCTCATCTGTACCAGAGAGGATGGCCGGACCCTCCTCTGTGACAGAGGACTGGACGGACCCTCCTCTCTACCAGAGGGGACTGGGCGGGCCCTCCTCTGTACCAGAGAGGCCAGTCTCTCTGGTACAGAAGAGACCAGCCTCTGTACCTCTCCGGTGCAGAGGCTGGTCCATCTAGTCCCTCTGTACCAGAGGGACTAGATGGACCCTCCTCTGTACCAGAAGAAGATGGACAGACCCTCCTCTAAAACAGAGGGACTGAACGGACCCTCCTCTGTGCCGGAGAGGCTGGACGGACCCTCAACTGTGCCAGAGAGGCTGGACGGCCCTCCTCTGTGTCAGAGAGGCTGGACGGACCCTCATATGTGCCAGAGAGGCTGGACGGGCCCTCCTCTGTGTCAGGGAGGCTGGACGGATCCTCCTCTGTACCAGAGAGACTGGGCGGACCCTCCTCTGAACCAGAGGGACTGGACGGGACCCTCCTCTGTAACAGATGGACTGGACGGACCCTCATCTGTACCAGAGAGGCTGGACAGACCCTCCTCTGTAACAGAGGGACTGGACCTCCTCTGTACCAGCGAGGCCGGACGGACCCCTCCTCTGTACCAGAGAGACTGAACGGACCCTCCTCTGAACCAGATAGACGAACCTTCCCTGTACCAGAGAGGCTGAACGGACTCCTTTCTGTACCAGAGAGGCTGGACGGACCCTCCTCTGTACCGGGGAGACTGGACGGACCCTCCGCTCTACCAGAAGGACTGGACGGACCCTCTCTGTAACTGAGAGGCTGGACGGACCCTGCTCTCATACAAGCTGGATTGTCCTGGATACCTGTCTGCGCGCGCTGCGGA
>JAXIVJ010000998.1:10000-12500 GCA_036785665.1 Chirona hameri
CATCCAAGTGCGGCCCAAGCCGTGGTCCGTCAAGACCCACCTTGCCGCTGCATCTCTGTCCCCCCACATTGTTGGACAAGGCCAAGGTACGGAAGACAGTATGTTCGGCATTACAGCTGAGTGCGATGAGAAATATAGAGGTAACTGCACTCTTGCGTTCGTTTAAATGCAAAATGATTTGTGGTTTCATATGTTCAGCATGTTACATTAGATCAAAGTGGCACTTCCGTGGATATTTTCCAAATGCATTATTTATATCAGTATTTGTATACTAATTGGAACATGGGAAGCATCAAAGCAATTTGTGAGGAATGTTCCAGTTGAAGAGAAAATATCTTTCTTCAAAGCCTACTGTCTTGAAATCTGACTCGGTATGACTGGTCAAACATTTTTTGGTGAAGTAGTCTGATTAAAAGACGACCCAATTGGACATCTTCTCATGTGATGTGTATTGTAGCAAATTTACAAAGCTTCCGAAACCATGCTAAGTATTAGCTGTAAGCCACAGAAATTGCCGAAAACATTGTTCATTTTATTTGCTTTGATCTGTTGATGATGATTCCATGTGTCCTCCCAGGTGATCTATGTGGCCAGAAACCCCAAGGACATGTGCGTGTCATACTTCAGCCACCTGAACTTATTCCAAGAAAGGGACCCTGATTTGCCCTTGGACGAGTTCGCCAAACTCTTCATGGCTGGTGAAGTAAACCAACTGCCTTACTTCCCGCATGTACTCGAGGCGTGGAAGCAAAGGCACAACCCCAACATGCTTTTCCTCTTCTTTGAAGACATGAAACGTGACTTGAGAGGTACAATTCAGAAGGTGGCGGACTTCTTGGGCAAATCCTTGACGGAGGAGCAGTTGAATGGACTCGAGACCAATCTCCACTTCAGCAGCATGAAGAAGAATCCGTGGGTGAACAAGAGCATGGCGTATGCGTACTCTCCTCTGACAGCTGAAGAACTTGAGGCCAAGGCAGCCAAGGAACCGCCACCTCAGTTCATGCGGAAAGGCGAGACGGGAGACTGGAAAAACCACATCAGCAAGGAGACGTCCGACAAAATGGATGCCTGGATCGAGACAGAACTCTCCGGGACGGATCTGAAGTTTTCTACGGGCTGAACAAGAAAAAAACTGTTGACATTGGTGACTTGTGCATCTTAGTTTGTGATTCGTGTTATGTTATTACTGTCCGACAGGTCTTGCCCGACATGCAAGCGCTGTCCCGCGGCGACATAATTATTACAGCAACATAGTTATTTTGTTGTTGTCATGTAGCTGGAGATATTTTACCCGGAATATTTTTAGAGAACATACGGTTATGAAGTATTTGATTATCAAATAAGATATGGTTTTCATTTTAAGTTGTGGATATGACTATAAATGAACCTTAGCTGTGTACCTAAATCGTATCAATTATTCACATGTTTTAGTCTGAAGCACTGAGTTCATTGAGGTCATCTACGGTGTGACGTCAAAATGGCCAATGTTATCTCAAGAACAAATATAAATTTCCGTCAAAAGACGAGGGATTCCGAAATCGTAACAGCTCATCCATATGATCACTGCATCGGCAATGCCTATCACTGAGACGACATGTGAACACTGGTAATACAAATGCGACGTTGGTGATAATTGTGTGAAGTCTGTGGTATCTGCTTAGCTGGAACATTTGATACCGATCGATCTTTCAAATTGTGAAATGCCGTTTTGTCACCAAACAATCATCGCTAGGTAAGTTGCTTCTTTCCCAACAATTAAAGTCACCATACTTGAACCTGACAGCTCAACGAAAACGGAACTTTGCAACGGCCAGATATTTATCCCAAAACACGTTTGTAGGTCAAGTTGCATACGAGGATTACACAGCTGATATTATTTTTAATGCCAAGGTCAAGGTCAAATTAGTAAAATAAAGTTTGTGTACCTTTTTACGGAAAGATGGTGTACCGTATGGCCTCAACAAGGGCACCAATCGAAAGATGGCATCAAAATACGGGTTGGGCATCCGCCGAACTTTCGATCACGGTCGCGCCAGGTCAACTATCAATGTCAAACCATTAAAACCTTATACTTTTTATGGAGAAACGGTGCATTGCACGGCCGCACAAAGGGCACCAATCGAAAGAGCTCATCAAAATACAGGTGGGTCATCCACCGAAATTTCGATCAAGGTACCCAAGGTCAGCCATCAAGGTCAAGCAATTGTTTTTACTCGACCTTATGTACCTTGATAGCTGACCTTGAGCGACCTAGATATAAATATCGACGGATGTCCCACTTGCATGTTGATGCGCTTTCGATTGGTGTCCTTTGTGAGGCTGTGGAAAACACCGTTTCTCCGTAAAAAGGTACACAAGGTCAATTTTAATGGTTTGACCTTGATAGTTGAACGGGCTGACCTTGCTGGCAATTTCGGCGGATGTCTCACCTTTATTTTGATGCCATCTTTCGATTGGTGCCCTTTTCGAGGCCGTGCGGTGCACCATCTTTACGTAA